>APFE030654545.1:113608-158127 GCA_000404065.3 Pinus taeda
CATTAATATCTTCCCCTTGTCCTTCTCTACTCGATCAGATCAGTGTGCAAAACAATGAATCAAAATAATCGAGCATAGGAATGAGGTTCCTAGAATAGATACTGGCACCATGGTTCTACGAAAGGCTCTCCTTACGAATGGATTTTATTTTATGCAGAAAATCTTGTAGATTTACAAGATAATGTAATTTTCTAAAGCAAGAGACAAGAATCTACTTCTACTCTTTACAACGGAAGCCCATAAACATTGAGCAAACAATAATCAATAGAGGAAGAGAATCAAAGGCACATAACACAATAAATATTTGGGGAAAGCCACAACTCAAAACCCCACTATCTGTTTTGTATTAATTCGGAAAATCAAGATGAAATTACAATCCTTGTTCTTTCTAGAACAATCCCAACACTTAGCAAATTCAATCTCCAATTCATAAGCAAGCTCAAGGCCAATGCTTAGCCTCTTCACAAGCTCTCCAAGTCTCTATTCCAATGTGTAATTCCTATGGAGGATAGCTTGTATTTAGAGGGAAATAAAGCCTCTAAAAACTACGCAATCCCTTAAGGATTAGTTCCTCAATGCATGCACTGTAAATGCAACTCGGAAAATCTAAAACAAATAGCACACTATCCCTGCACTCTATTCTCAACTAGGTCTTTCTCAGAATAGACATGAATGAGTTTCTGATGAGTAAATATTTAGTTAACTAGAGTAGCAATGGTGGAGTTCATTAGTGACATCGTTGACTGTTAACTCACTATTAGTTCTCTCAATCACTTTGAGAACTAATTTAAATGAACTCTCATGAAACTAAGTATTCTATTTTACAACTCACAATTAACTCACACTGGACTCCTACAAAGTAGGGAAAACATACACATGATGACAAAAAGACTTCCAACTCGAATTTCCTAAGTTAAGTAAGTTTAATAAACCTAACTAACTATTTTTAAGTTGCTATGAGAATAGAATTCAAATTTAATTCACATTGTAATTCAAGCAAAAATTAAACTTGATTTTCTTGTTGCCATTTCTCAACATTTTATGCCAAACATCATCGACCAGAAGATGTAAACCAATACAAAGAAGAAGGACAAAAGGGTTAGCCAAATGTTGCAGTGTCACAAGGCCCCTTTCAATTTTTCCACATGCATTGGAGCCAAACAAACACTTTCACACAAGGCTTTATTCACAAAAGAACACGAACAATGAAAAAAGACTTAATTTGAAAAAAACAAACAAACTAACTACAAAAACAAAAAAGAATATGTACAAAGGGTAGTGTCACAACGCTAGACACTTATTGAAAATATTATTTAAGATCTTGGCCATTAATGGGAAGTGAATCCATCTTCCCATCCAAATATTGAAAATGATATGTATGGTGGCCAAGTTTCCCATGAACAAGATAGGGTCTAATCCACAAGGATCATAACTTAATCTCTTTCCCTTTCTCTTCATGGGCTTTATCCCACTTCAATACCAAGCCTCCCACATTAAATTTTGTCTTCCCTGCATAATTCTTAACAAACCATCTCTTGATATGATTTTAATGAAGAGAAACATTTTCTTTGCCTTTCCTCCTTTCTTCTTGTAGCTTCAAGAGAGTTTCTATCCTACTCTGAACCAAAATACAAGGCTTACCCTAAGACTTCTGTGAAAGTTGAAGGGTAGGCAAGTAATGTTCGTGGGTAGGATGGATTCTTTTCTATACATCAAAAAGTAACGAGAGATTTTGAGGGAGGGTTTAGGCATGACATGGTCAGAACATAGAGCATTCACCAAAGCATTGTCTCAGCTTCTTTGTTTAGAGTAGATGGTCTTCTTAATAATATAGACGAGGTTTTCATTAGTTGAATTAGCAAGACCGTTACCCTGTGGATAATAGTTAGATGAATGTTTCAATACAATGCCATTTTCAAATGCAAAATCATCAAGTTTAAGAGATGAGAAATAAGTTGCATTATAAAAAACAAGTGATGCGAAACACTAAACCTGGTGATGATATTTTGCTTGAGGAAACTGATGACTTCCTGATCATTCACTTGCTTGAGAGGAATTTCTTCCATCCATCATGTGAAATAGTTTGTGGTAGCGAGAATATAACGGTGTTTCTTTAATGAGTGGGGAAAGATCTCACCAATAACATCTAGGCCCCATTGTTGGAATGGTTCTTCTACAACAATGGACTACAGTCGGGGGGATGAATTTCTATCACGACCAACACATTTATGATAGACTGGACACTTGTGGGCATAATCATGAGCGTATTTGAATAAATAGTAACTAGCTCGAATAAATTTGTGCGCATTTGTATCACCTACTTAATGTCCACTTGTTGGTCTGTCGTGTAAATCATGCAATACCCTTTCTAAATCAGGTGCTTCTAGACATCTGAGCAGGACCCCATTATGGTGCTTTCGAAAAATATATCCATGTACCAATTGGTATAACATAGATTTCAATATAATGGCCCTCTTTTGTCATGCTGATCAATGTGAGGGAAAGGTACCGTGCTCAAGATATTGTCGCACATCTGCATACCAAGAAGTGGTTGCATCAATGGGGGTAGATTGTTCGATATTATACATTTTGATTTCCTGCTCTCATCTAGAAGAATCATCTTCTAACACACTTGTTTCTTCTGCTACTAGCTGGCATAGACCTTCGCCTTTTATAATATGAACTAGTTTGTACTCGATAACGCACTCTTGTAGAATAGTCATCGAGTTCGCGCTTCTTTCACCCGACCCTTATTGAACAAACAATGATCTAACTTCTTGGTGTGGCATAAAGATGATAACATGATTCTTCAAAAAAGAAGGCCTGAAGTGTTTTACACCTTATAAACCGTGTCAGCTTGTTTGTCGATGGCAGGATAATTTAATTCTGATCCTTGCAAGCCAACACTCATGAAAGAAATAGGCCGCTCCTTCCCTAGATCATCCTTTTGTGTAAGAATGAATGCAAGAGAAGTAACAGAAGCGAAGGTGTACAATAGGAAATCTTTGCCAAAATTTGGGCTATATAATGTTGGAGCTTAAGTGATCGCTTACTTAATATGGGAAAATGCATCCTTTTCATTTTTATCCCATTTATAGATTACATCCTTCTTTATCATCTCTTGCAATGGTTTTACGATCTAGGCATAGTCACAATGAATTTGGGAAGGAAATTTGTTTTCCCTAAGAAGGATTACATAGCCTTTTTACTCACGGAGAAGGGAATTTGAGTGATTATTTTGACTTGTTTTGGGTCTACTTTGATACCAAATTTTGCGATGATATGGCCCAAGAGATTAACCTTGAAGACTGCAAAAATACTCTTCTTAGGATTTAATGATATCCCATATTTGAGATATCTCTCGAAAATTTGCTTTAGATGATGCAGATGGTCAAATCTCTTCTTTTAAAAATTTGTCTCATCATCTAAATAAATCACAATGCTTTAACCAATCAAACCGCAAAAAGTGATGTCCATCAGGCATTGGAAGGTAGCTCCTGTGTTGATGAGCCCAAAAGGCATCCTCTTAAAAGCAAAAGTACCCCATTTTTTTTCTAAAGGTATTCTCATGTCTATCAGGTTCTACCACTACCACCTGGTTGTATCTAGAAAGACCATCTAGCAATGAAAACATTTATGACCCTGATCCTGTTTGCAAAATCTGTTCCATATACGACAATAGGTAATTATCTTTGTCTGAGGCTTGGTTCAAATTGTGAAAATCAACACACAAACAAATTTCCTTGGACTTATTTCTCATGGGTACAAGGTTTGAGACCCATGTTGAATGACGAACTTTAAATATGATATGAGCATCCAAAAATTTCTCAACTCTTTTTGAGTGAGGGGCTCAAGAGTAGGATGAACTTTCCTTAGTTTCTACTGAAAAGGCTTATCTTCCTCCTTGATAGGAATCACATGTTGGATTATTCACATATCATAAGTTTTCAATCATCATATTCCCATACAAAAACATCTCGATAATGTTTGAAAAGGAGGATAAAATCTTGTCACCCTTGAGTTGAGCAACAAGTACCAAGATTCACAAACCTCGGATCTTCCTTTGTCCCAAGATTTACTTGTTCGTGTGAAAGTGTAGAGCTATGGGTATTTGCATTGATTGGTTCCTTGAATTGATTCTGCAGGTTGTATAGCCTTTCCAGTGATACCACACCCTTGGGCATGGCATTTCCTCTACTTGCTTGTGTTAACCCGTGCAATTCTCTTTCGTACTTGTCTTCGTTGATTGTTGTATATTTGAACACATCAATGTTTGCCATAAAGTCTAGTATCTATTGGTCATCATTAACAACATGAAAATTAGTAATATTATCCATAATATATGGCCTATAAATAATATCAATTGAAAACCCATCTTTTAAAGGAGACAACCTAGCAACAACATTTGCTAATGTATCAACAACAACACTGTGAATTCGAGGAACATAAATGATATTAAAAGCTTAGAAATGTGAAACAAAATGTCATAACTCTTGCTGATAATCCTTGAGATTAGGTGACACATAGTTTATCATGTTGCATAGCTATCACATGACAAATTCAGAGTCACCTATTGATTTAAGCACCTCAACTTTGAGGTTAATGGATTTCTTCAAACCAAGAATAAGCACTTCATATTCGATAACATTATTATTGCACTTGAATTCCAAGTAGCAAGAGATCAGATGTTTTTTTGTTGTTGTAGGTCTACTAAAATACAACCATCTCTAGATCCCTCTTGTGCCTTGGAACCATCAAAATACAAAGTCCAAATATTAGTGAAAGAAGAGCTATGTCCTACACTACTACTATTTACATCTACTGTACAAGAGTCATTTGCACCAGTTAAAGGAACTCATTGGTTTGGTGGGATGGGTGAAGGTTGTCCTAGATTAAACTCATGATACACTTCCAGAAGACAATTTCCGAAAGTCACATCTGCAAAGTCCATTGGTTCATTTTTCCCTCAAGTTGTGTCACGGTAGGTTTCATGTAAGACTTGCTTTTTACTGGAATCTAGTTGTTTTTACCCTTGTATGGAAGCCATAAATGTGTCCATGATTCGAATTTCAAAAGGAACGCAAAAAATTACAGATATAACCATAAATACAAAGATGCAGTAGAAATAGTACTTCATTTCATTAATATCAAATACTGAAATATGATTACAAACAGAATGGAAATAAGACTAGCTCAGGCAATGATAGCTTATCTTTGAGAACAGATGTGGCAGCTACATGCCTCTGAACTATGTTACAATGAGGCTCGAGGGCCTTTTATTATTGAACAATAAGAGAAAACCCTAAACAACCAAAACCCTAACCTGAGGAGATGTAACACCAAGAGTTTATGGGCCTCATTGGGGTGAGTTGGACAATCAACTTCCTGGGGTCGCGACTTGGTCATATTATCTTCGTTTGTCGTGCATGATAACCCATTGGAAAGATCTCTTTGAGGACTATGACAGAAAATAAAATTTTAGATAATAAAAACGCTGGTGGTAGATTGCTAAAAAAACATAAAACGTTGTTTAGGGCCTCAAAACGGCTCCAAAAGTTTAGGACCCGAAAAACTGCTAAAAATAATAAACTGTGCAACAATTAAGGAAACTGAAAAACTGAAAGAAACAATGGTGGGGGTCCAAGTGGAATTGGTGGGTGGCCAACAATATTCACCTGGATCATTCCTCCCCCCATAGGAAGCAATGATCCCCATTGTGTTGAGTTCCTCCATGAGATGAAGAAACTTTTGCTGAACTTGGTCCCTAGTGAGCCACTTGCCTTGGTGAAGGAATTGGCATGCTTTGACAACTCGATACAGTTGGATCTTCTACTGGAAAGTGTTCTTGATTTGCATGTCCATGATCTGATCAGTTTTGGCTTTCTCCATGTATTCTAGATTTAACTTTGTAGGTGTGAGTTGTTCTGCAATGTTTGATGTGTCCAGTAATGGTGGGAAGTATGGTCGAAGGCGGTTCACATTGAACACTGGGTATAGGCCAAGGAATGGGGGAATGTTGAGCTAAAATGCAATGTCACGCATGCTGACTGATAAACGGTGCCTTTTAAAACTCCTAATTATCCCACATTAATCATCAACCCAGGCAAGTCCTCTTATTTCAAGAGTGTACACGGTATGTGGCTGCTATTAATTCAAAGAGTAATGTTTCCTAAATTGTAGTATAGATCTTTTAATACAAGAGTAAATGGATGCATCTAATAAACTCAAATTGCAATCATCAAAGGAAATATAACATCTAAACTTCAAGGCTCGATCTTCTACCGAAATTGTAATCAATCCTCACTCAAGCAATTCAACTAACAATGGCATCAGCTGAGAGTATAGTAGCAATAACTCATCTCTTCTTAACTGATTTAATCCAAGTCAAACTCAATCTCTAGTAAAAAATCCAAATAGCAACAATATCAATCTGAGAGTCCAATAGGGATAATCAAACTCTTTACAGTTGATTACACCAATGCGATTCACTATCTAGATAATATACTCTGTAATAAACATAACTTGAATCAATTGACAATGCTATAACTTACAAACAGAGCATACACTATTTCAGTCCAAGAAAGTAATGAACAACAAATAAAGTAAACTCACAGAAATAGGAAATTATCAAACCAACCAAACTTTATAAGGATCAGAATATAACATAAGAAAGCAGTTAAATCCACCAGAGGTCGGGCCCTTAGCCGCTAGCGAACACTACTAAGCTACTTCAGATAATGCGAGGGAACAACAAATTAAATTATGTATTAATCATCGAATGTAAGTAGCATTACAATATAACCGTGTTCTCTCAACAACGAGAGTCTATAATTAAAACTACAATTCCAATCATAATAAAGATCCCCCCTTTCTTCTTACAATCATCTCTTTTATAATCAGAAAGGGTAAAGATAAATGGCAAATGCGATCCCTTAGGATTTCTTGATTTTGAGGGATTCACAACTGATTGCTAACTTCATACATCCTTTCCTTTCTCACGTTGATCCTCCTGATTCGTTCTCATCCTTGTCCAAAACCAACTTGTTCCTTCCTTTGCTTGTCAGATTTTGCTGTTCCAACGTCAAGGAACAACAATCGTTCCTTTTGTCGCTTTCCTACATAAGAAGGGTAAAAGTTAGCTAAATCGTAACTGCAAATAATTCCTTCATTTCTTACCATAATTCCCCAACATATTAGCACATTAGGATATGGAAAAGATAAGAATCAAGGAAAAAGATGATGATATTAATAGTAAATACATACCCATTTCATGACTCAACACACTCCCCTACTTACCCTGTTTCATGGCCTCATGAAAAGCAAGTAATTCATATGCAGAGCAGTTAAAGAGTAGGCTGAAGAAGGAACGTCAAAAAGTGGTCTACAACCATGATTTTGGGCCAAGAGCTAAAAGGCAGGTCCTTCCTTCCCTTCAAGAAATTTGTATATGGCCCGATAACCTTTAGGAGGATACCAAATGATAGGGTTACAAAACCGACATCTTAACCGATAAGGACCTTCTCTCAAAATAAGATTGCTATAAGTGACAAAATGTTTTGTAGCTATTTTAAATTTTTTATAATTAAATGGCTCTCTATCATGGACACTACTAGTGGAGACTGTCCACCTGAGCTTGGATGCAGCCAAAGAAGTTTCTTGAATGGGGAGGAAGTATTCTACTCCCCTCTGTACAATCTCTTTCTGAATAGGGCCTAAAATTTTAATCACCCCTTCCCTTGTCATCAGACTCTTATGATTGGCAAGCATTTGCAAAGGGTGCTTGGGTTCAACTCTTACCCACAGATCCAATCCATGCTCTTGTCGTTGGAATTTGTTATGAGCTTTGAACCATTTAAGCTGATTGATTGCAAAAGAGATAAAGGATTGGAATTGAATATCTCCCAAAAAAGGGTTCGGGTGCTTTTCCACCTCATTTTCCAATACAAAATTGTGCAAGTAAAATTCACACAGAAGTCTTTGAACCTTTACACCATGCTGTTTGCAGCAGTTTATAAAATCTTCCACTATTTTTAATTCGACTGGTTTTCTAGCTCTCACGACTTTAATTTTCAACAACAAGTATCGTTCTAAAAAAAATAAGGCATAATTATTGGCAGGGGATCTGCATGCCAAGACATCTGTATATAGAGAGCAGATAGTGTCTGTTTGACTTATGACCCTATCTAGCTTGAGCTTGATTTTCTCCATTTTCTCTTTTGCCTTTCGGCATCTGTCAAAAGTCTCGCTCTCTGTTGCATTCATTTCCCAAAGCTTTCTTTGTAGTTCTTGATATCTCTGTTGGGAAATAGTTTCTTGTTCCAACCGTTCTAACACAAGCTGAGCCTGTGCTAATTCTTCCTGAAGATTCAATATGATGGGGTCATTGTGTGTCATGACATCTTTGGCTTGAATGTTTGTCTGAGTACTTTTGCTAAGAGAAGGGATGTCTTCTGTCTATGTTTCTTTATTATGGGAGGTCCAAACCCCCATCTAGGTAGCCATGCTGTAGGAGGGTAAATCCTCCGTTTGAGTAGTTATGTTGTAAGAGGGTACAACCTCTGTCTGGGTAGCTACTTCTGCAAGAATTGCATGTTGTTCCTTCTGAGTGATAACAGGTTGAGTGGGTATGGGCTCAGTTTGAGTCCCTGTAGCCCTCCCTTCATATGATTCTGTCTGTACAACCGCGTTTGTTATCACCAGGGTTTTGTCTGGGACCTTTCCCGTTGATATTTCTTTTATCTTTCTTCTGAGCCTTTTTACCGTTTTGTGAAGCCTCTGCTATTCCTTCCTAAGCTTTTTCAATTTGGATCTATACTTTTTCAAAGGAGCAATTGTTCTGCTGACAGTCTCATTATTAGTTTCTGCTTCTAAAGAGCTTGGTTTCTCATCCTGGCTCTGTTCTAAAAGGACCATGTCTCCAGATTGCATATCGGTTTCCCGAATTATTTCGACTTCTTCCTCTTGGCCTATGTTTTCTGTGCTTAGGCCTACCTGACTGGTTTCTACTGGAGGCGTGTCACCAAATTGGTTTTCTTTTTCTTGAATGGCCTTTGCATCTATTTCTACTTCATGGCTTGCATCTTTTGAGGGAGATAGAATTCTGGCATCGCCAGAATTCTCAAGAGATTGGGTTGCTCCCAAATTAAGATTGAGCGGGCTTTCAAGCTATATGTAATCATTCATGTTGGTCAGGATCTGGGCCAATTCAAAATCGTGCAATAAGTCACCTTGGGGACTTGTGCTTGGTGTTGAGGGAAGTCCCAATTCATTTCTTTGTTCATGTCCAGAATGCCCTGTTTCTTCCTCATGGTCTGATTCAGGGTTATCCTGGCTTTGTAACTCTAGCTGTAAGTGTTGTTTGCTTACTGGGCTGGATAATTCTATAGGCTGACTGATACTACCTTAAGGATTTTCGGTCGCTCCTAATTTTGGCCTTAGTCTTGTGGATCATCTGCGCTTTTGAGGTATGTTCCTTGCAAGGGTAGTCCTCTTCCTTTTCGGAACAGGGTTAGGTGCAGGCAGAGTTGAACTTCCTTCGAGAGCTAATATTAGTTCCTCCCAGCT
Source organism: Pinus taeda (assembly GCA_000404065.3). Lineage (NCBI taxonomy): Eukaryota > Viridiplantae > Streptophyta > Pinopsida > Pinales > Pinaceae > Pinus > Pinus taeda. Next base: position 123,173 of record APFE030654545.1, read on the forward strand.
TGATTCTTGCTGGGAAAGGTTATAACTTACTATCAGCCTGATCAAATAGTGGTGGCTTACTACGGTTTCTATGTGTTGGGACCGTCTTAGCCTCTCGACGGTGTCATGTAGTAAAAAATTAAATAATGCAAGTAAATTTATAGAGCACTTTTGTTTCAGGACTAAAAAGAGTTTGAGTTGATGTGGCCTTACCATGTCTTTGCTCCCGTCGCATGTAATGTAGTTTTGGATGATTCTTGCTAGTTCTCCCCATGGTTCTCCAAGTGAATATGGTTGAACGCCTTTGCCTTTTTTTATCAGCTCCTGTCCTTCGTCCCTGAAAGCCTCAATAGCATCCTGCAGCTTCAACCACTTACCAGTCCACATTGGTCCTTCTGCTGGTAACTCGGATACTTCTGCTATCACGATGTTTGATACTGTGATTTGCCTGCCCCTTACCATGGATTGTCCATTCTGTAGATTTTTTAATCTTGTAAAGCATGCTTTCCACCGGGCTCGAGCTAGAATTTCCCTGGCTGCATCAGAAACAACCAGTATTAGCGGTTCTCTGCGCACTGTTCTTCCTCCCATACTGCCTGAATTCTACAAATGATAAGTGTAGCAGAGAAAAACATAGTGACAAACAAAGTCGAGTGATGGAACAGGAAATGGTTGTGATAGCTTTATCGGGTGATACTTTATAAACATCAATACCGTTATTGAGGGTTGTTATAATACCACTTGCTTTGTGATCATGGAATGTCGCATCATTCTGCAAAATCCAATGAAAAAATGACAGCGCATTCATAAGTACATTGGAGGTTCCCACCCCCCTTTGAAATAAGAGGTTGCCTATGATCGAATGAGTGGAAGGATAACGCACTGGCGGCGAAGTACATGGGTGATGGATTGGAAAGGTACGCATATTAATGAAAGGATCATAAAGAATATTGGAGTGATGAAAACAAGGCGTGTAACGAGAACTATCAATAAGTGATAAGCTATGGTGATGTGATATGATAAGAAAAAGGGACAACATGCGCAAAAAAAAAAAAACTTTACCGTCGTTATTCCACTTAAACTGTTGTGATTGATAAAAAAAATTACTCATGCATAAAGGTTCAAGGTACATTAGGAACATAATTTCTCTGTAGAAAATATAAAAACATAAGAAGAGGGTATTATAATAGTTATTAATATAAAATGACGCTTCAATACCATCAGCAGAGCTTCTGTTGCCTGCAGGCATCCATAGCCTCGACAGAGTTACTTTCTAACCCTTTGGGAACAATGGTCCTCTATGTATAATTGGGGAAGTGTCTTATGATGTCCATGACAGAGACCAGCGTGCTGGCTTGGTAACCAGGTGAACACATTGCCATTCATTGGGAAGTAGCGAAAGTGTTCAGGCCGTCTCATGATGAGACCTCCTATTTCCAAGGACTTTGTTTTCTTATGCATTCATTAGATCATATCCCTGGTGTGGTGGCCATAGTGGGAATTCCACTTCGCTCCTTCCTTATGATCATGGTAGGCTGGCTTGTGATGAGACCCCCTATTGTCCATCTATGGGAAAAAAATCATAAAACAAAGTAGAATATATATATATATAATATAATATATATATATATATATAGTCCCCATTTTATACATAGAGGGTGGTTCATCACTCCTTAAGAGTAGGGATGGCGGAAGAAGTTTGACATATCAATATAAAAAAATATACCCATAATCTTATTGATAAGACACAGAGAGAATTATGCAGGAAAGGGGAAACCATCATGGTACAGATAATCAATCAGTTTGGTTTATAGTGGAAATGAGGACGGTGAAGTGATATAGATAACTGTGTCCTTTTTTTTTTTGATCATCACAAAGAAATCTTGTTAAAGATGATAGTATTCAATATATTTGCCTGTTCTACTAGACTCCATATTTTTTGTCCTTAAATATGTATTGTACTTTTCATGCCATTAAAAGGATCATAAAGAGTGAAACTGGGATGGTCTAGGGATGATTATGCAAGGGAGAGAAAGAGGATGTTCTCAAAAATATTCACAAAGTGTTGTTTCTTGAAGGAAATAGCAAAAGAAAAACCCACACAAAAAGTGTTGTTCCTTATAGGGAACAACAACTATTCCCTGTAAGGAACAACAAATAAAAATCGCAAAAAATGTGTTGTTCCTTATAGGGAACAACAATTGTTCCCTGTAGGGAACAAAAAATAAAACTGATGCAAAATGATGCAATTCCTTGTAGGGAACAACAAGGGGAATACATACGAAAATTGATGTTCCTTGTAGGGAACATCAAAGCAAACTGTATGCAAAAAATTTGTTGTTCCTTAGAGGGAACAACAGTTGTTCCCTGTAGGGAACAACAAAGAAAATGCATGCAAAAATTTTTGTTCCTTATAGGGAACAACAATTGTTCCCTGTAGGGAACAATAAAGCAAACTACACACAAACATTGTTGTTCCCTATAGGGAACAACAAGAAAAAATGCACACTGAAATTGTTGTTCCTTAGAGGGAACAACAACTATTCCCTGTAAGGAACAACAAAATTCAAATGAAAATTGTTGTTCCCTGTAGGGAATAGCAAAGCGAAATATACACAAAAATTGTTGTTCCTTGTAGGGAACAACAGTTGTTCCTTGTAGGGAGCAACAAAGAAAAATGCATGCAAAAATTGTTGTTCCCTAGAGGGAACAACAACTGTTCCCTGTAAGGAATAGTAAATCAAAATACACACGAAAATTGTTGTTTCCTGTAGGGAACAACAACTATTCCTTGTAGGGAACAACAAAGGAAAAATAGAAGAAAACTAATATGCAATCTATTATCCACGCAAATCCAAACAAAAAGGAAAATTTATGTACAGGTTTAAAAAAAAGTAAATTCTTCACTAGATTGGTGCTGTGGAAGGGTTGTCCTCCTCAGCAAGAATTTGTATTGTGGAATCTTCCCGTAGCTGCTGGCAAAAGGATTCCCTTGTAAGCGGTTTGTGATAAAGGCGTACTCGATGTCCATTCACTTTAAAAGAGTATCCAGAGCCATCGATGGTGGCTAATATAAGGGTGTCATTATCATGCACCTCTTGTATTTCATAGGGGCCTAACCATCTGGTTTGGAGTTTGCCCGGGAAAGCCTGGAACCTAGAATCATACAGAAGTGCCCAATCACCTTCGTGGAAGATCTTTTTCTTGATGAGGGCATCATGCCATTTCGCTCTTTGTTGTCATTGTAGTATGCTGAAGAGCCGATAACCGGATTTCATCCAATTCATTGATTTGATGTAGCCTGTTAATATGTGCTTCATTCAGGTCCAAGCCTACTTCTTGAGCTATCCTCAATGTCTGAATTTCAAATTCTATTGGGAAGATGGGTTCTTTGCTAAACACTAGTTGATATGGGGAATATCTTGTGGTATTTCTCCATGTCGTGCAATATGACCACAGGGCTTTTGGCAATCGGGTAGCCCAGTCACGTCTATGTGATGTCACTGTCTTTGTTAGTATAGCCTCGATTACTTTATTGGTACTTTCTACCTGGCCGTTTACCTGCGGGTGGTATGGAGATGTGATTCTGTGCATGATATAATGATTTTTTAATGTAGCAACAATCTTATGGCCTACAAAGTGCGGCCCTCGATCCATGATTATTTCTCTAGGCAAGCCATACTGCATGAAGATTTGGAAAAGAAAGTGGATTACTGAGTCCTCCGTTTCCCGTGGTAATGCTTTTGCCTACACCCATTTCATCACATATTCTGTTGCAACGAGTATATATGTCTTTTGATTAGATGATGGGTTCATTGGGCCAATAAAATCTAACGCCCAATGTTCAAAATGTTCAATGACTAATTGTGGATGTAGGGGCATCCGTCAGACAGTCCAAGGCGACCCATTCTTTAGCAGCTATCGCATGCCTGGAAAAACTTCTTGGCATCCTTAAAATTGGTGGGCTAACAATAGCCCATCTGTAAGACTTTGTGACCAGTCCTATAGTCTCCAAAATGCCCACTGCAAGGTCCATCATGGCAAGCTTTTAGGATGTCAAAGATTTTTTCTTCCCTGACACACCTTCGAATATGCATATCAGCTCCTGTGTGAAAGAGGTATCCTCCAATCCAGGAGAAATGAGTGTTGCGTTGCACTATTTGTTTTCTTTCACTGGGCGTCAGGTGCTTGGGTAATTTTCCCACTACTAGGTAGTTCGCAACATCCACATACCACGATGTTTTCACGGTTACAACAAATAAGTGCTCATTAGGGAACTGGTCTTCTACTGTTGCCGAGTCATCTGTCTTTGGTATACGTGAGAGGAAGTCTGCCACTAGATTTTCCTTTCCTAATCGATCCTTGATTGTTATGTCGAATTCCTGCAAAAGCATCAACCATCGTGTCACTCTTCCATTCGTAACAGGTTTGTTAGCTAAATATTTAATAGTAGAGTGATCAGTATACAAAACCACAGGGTATCCTGCTATATAATGTCTGAATTTGTTAATAGCATAGATTACAACCAAAATTTCTTTTTCGGTCACAGTGTAATTCAACTCAGCAGGAGATAAATTTTTGCTGATGTGGTATATCGCATAAGGTTTCTTATCTTCCTCCTGGTCGAGAACTGCTCCAATGGTCGTATCTGATGCATCGGATGAGATCTGAAATGGCAAATCCCAGTTTGGGCCCTGTAATACTGGGGATGTTGATACTAGCTGTTTTAAATATTCAAAAGCAATGTCACATTTGTCAGTCCATATGAAATCGATATTTCCTGTTAATGCATATAATGGTGCAGAAATTTGGGAGAAATTCTTTATAAATCTTCTATAATATCCAGAAAACCCCAAAAAACTACGTACCTCAGTTTGTGTACAGGGGGTAGGTATTAAAAGGATTATCTGAATTTTTGTTGGATCTACCTTAATTCCAACTGCTGAGATGTAGTGACCCAGGATGAGGCCCTCGGTCATCATCATGTGGCATTTCTCATGGCTTAAACAGAGCCTGGTAGCAATGCATCTTTGCAGAACTTTCTCTAGTGTTTGTAATGCCAGCTCGAAGTCATCTCGATAGGGTGTAAAGTCATCCATGTACACCTCGAGCCCCTCGTTTATCAATTCTGAAAAAATGCTGAGTATGGCCCTCTGGAATGTGGCAGGTGTGTTGCATAGTCCAAAAGGTAAGACCCTGTAAGCAAATGTCCCCCAAGGGCAAGTAAAGGTAGTCTTATCCTCGTCTTTAGGGGCAATTTGGATTTGGATGTAGCCACTGAAGCCAACTAAGAAAGAGAAGAAATTTTTTCCTACCAATGTGTCCAAGACCTAGTGGATGAACAGTAGGGGAAAATGGTCTTTTTGGGTTGCTTTATTAAGCTCTCTATAATCAACACATATACGCCGCTTACTGTTCTTTCTAGGCACCACAACTAATGGAGAAACCCATTTGCTATCAGATATAGGATAGATGAAATTTACATCTAATAGTTTTTGTAGTTCACATTTAACAACAACTTTAAGGTGAGGGTTTAACCTCTGTTGAGGTTGTCGAATGGGCCTCACATCTTTCTCTATATAGATGTGGTGCATGCGTAATTGGGGATCAATCCCTTTCATATCTGGGTAATCCCAAGCGAAAGCCTCTTTATATTTTCTAAGGATTTGAACAAACCTTTTCTCCTGGTCATCAATCAAGTTTTTGTTGATGTTTAAGACTTTCCCTGGCTCAATTTCAATGGGTTTGCTATTATAAACAATAGTTGTTGGTATTGTCTCGTCATTAATATCTTTTAAGGGATCTACTTCAATTTCATTATCCAGGGCTTCTTCGACCATGTGACATTTTAAATTGGATACGACATTTGGTTGGTTAATGTAAGTGTTAATGATGTCATCTTCTGTTTGATCCTTAAATTCGAGAGCATATTCTACAGTTAGCAGTGATCGAATATTTTTAGTTAAATATGATACAGGTTCTTCTAGTTTTTATTATTGTGAGACTTGGCTGAGCTGGAGGATATAAAGCTAGATTTTTCACATTATTTCCTCTTGCTATAGTCACACTGTCTGTTCGACAACTTATGTAAGCATCTACAGTTGCTAGCCAAGGTCTTCCTAGAATTAGGGGATGTCCACCTAGCCGGTTTCTAGGATTAATAATCAAGAAATTTGCTGGGTATTCCCAAGAATCTACAGACACCATTACATCCTGTAATGTCCCTTCTAGTTTGACAATCGATCGGTTAGCGAGTTCCAGTAGGGTCGTAGTTGGATCCAAGGCTGTAATGCCAAGCTTTTGACAGGTTGTTGTTGTGAGAATATTAATGGCTGCTCCTAAATCAACTAATGCAATGGGGAAGGAACATCCATTTATTTGTACTGTGACTAAAGAGTTTCCTCGGTCCTCATATTTCACCGGTGTTTCTCTGCCTAATAATAAATCGGACAAATTTCCGACTACGTGGATAGTTGGGGTTGTTTTTATTTTCCTCTAGGCTTTTCAGTACACAATTCCTTAATAGTTTTTGCATAAATTGGAATGTCCTGAATAGCCTGGAGGAGGGGTATTTTTACACAAAATTTTTTTAATTCTCTGAGAAGATCGAAATCAACATATTCTATTGGGTGGGGTATAATCAATCTCTCTGGGAATAGTGGAGAAGAGGTAATAGTTTGATCGTGGCTTTTCTGTTTAACCGTATTCTCCATTTGAGGTGTTTGTTCTACAGGTAACAGATCTTCTATTTGTATGTTTTTATCCACCTTTGACTCAATTATCCATCTAGACCTTAATTTGAGTTCATTACACTCCCTCAACTCAGTTTCTGGCTCTGGTCCTTCAATAATTTGTACAGATTGGATGGGTCTATTGTTGGGATTTGGGTTGGGCTGGGCTGGGAGCTGTGGTCACAGATTGGGTTGAGGGTTCTGCTGCAATGTGTAAGGTGCTGGTAGTGTAGGTTGAGACAGGGGGATTGTTCCTGCTGGCTGGTTTGTAGGTCTTTGCCAGCTTGATTGCTAGTTCTGGTTCTGTGCAGTGGAGGGTGGCCATTGGGATGGATATGTATTGTTTTGCCAAAATGGTGGGAAGTAAGGGGAATTTGGCCAACTTTTATTTTGATTTGATTGATTGGACCAAGGTGGTTGCTGTGACCAATTAGGAAAAGGTTGCTGGTTCTGCCACATAGCTCTTGTGTATTGTTGAGCATTATATTAGGAGGGCTGAAAGAAAGAAGATGGGTCAGTAGGCATACTTGTTTGTCGTGCTTGACATTGGCGACGCTGATTTAGCAGGTAGACTGGTTCTATTTCTTCCTCTGCCTCCTTGAAGACTGCTTTTAACCCTGGGAGTGATGGGAAGCTTTATGTGGCATGATCTTTAGTGCATATGGCACAGGTCTGTAACATATCTAGTGGGCATTCTTTATAGTTATGCTTCTTCCTGCATCGAGGGCAAAAGATCACCAGGTTTTATTTTGCTTCAGCCTGCTTTTGCTTGGCTTGCATGATGTCTAATTGCATCATCAAAGTTCCCAAAATATCTAGTTTGAAATCCTCCAGCAGGTTGCCGATTTCTTCACGAGTAATGCTTCCACCAGAGATTTTGCTGTCTCTGGTGGTTATATCGCATTCTGCTAGTTTCAATCTCATACTGCCTCTTGAGCACCTGATATACAAATTAATAATGTTAGCATAGTCTTCTTGATATATATCACCTTTACCCATAATATTTAATGTCTCTATCCATTGGTATTTCATCCCTTTAATTAGTGTAGTTTTTAGCACATTATCATGTAAAGGCAGAGTTGCATAGGGAGACCTTTGGAGGTTATATTGAAAACGGTCCACATACTCTTCCAACGTTTCACTAGGTCTTGCTACCATTTGGAATATTTCATCTTTTAGTTCCCTAGATCTGCAATAGTCCTGATATTTTTTAAGGAAAGCGGTTTTCATTTGATCCCAATCATTTATGGTTCCCCCACCTAGTCCCATAAACCAACGCAGGGCTGCTCCTTTTAACGTAGAGGGAAACAACTTTAGTTTCTGGGGTTCAGTGGTATAATCATAACCCCGACATAATACATCAAATTCAAACATAAATGCACCTGGATCCTCTAATGTGAGTCCATGAAAGGTGGGAATATTTTGTAGAGGGATAGCTTTCATGGGTGCGTTGACAGCTATGTCAACGATGGGATACTATAATGTAGAGGTTTGGGGTGCTTGTGGATTGTTGGCCATGTTGGACACAGATTGTCATTGATGTCAATATGGTAATATTCAAGGAGCAGACGAAGGAGCATATATTATACATATGTGATTTTACACTATCAGGGGCGCAGAACCTTATACATGTACATTTATGCTATCGGGCCCGTAAAACCCATGTATGCATGCTTTAACACTATCGGCGGACAGAAAGCCCATATACATAGGCTAAACACTAACGGAGGTGGAAGACTTGGCTCTAGGGAAAATACACTATCAGAGGCGTATTGTGGACTTGAAACTCTATACATTGGAGTGTTAAGTTATATCGGGTCCGGCACATCGCATCTCTATGAGGGGTCTACATTAATGTCGAGCCTTGACCCTGTGTGACTTGCGATTGGACGATAGCAATAATCGCATCAACACTTCGGAAGCGGGCATTACAATATGTCAAGCGGTCCATTGCAATCACCGATAGCGATATCGCATCGGACCTCCGCCAGGGGCAATTCTCTACTACAATGCATATCCACGTGGACCCATTGCACACTGAAAGATAAGTTAATCTATTATCGCATCTGTCACAATTGCATATGTTATGAAGCCTTGCCACACCCAAGCGCCGATTGCGATGAACGTTGCGGACCCGATGCGACATCACAACTTGGCTTAATATAATATCGCGTCTAGTGGTGGATCGACTGTTGACCATTGGCGGTGTCATGGGCCCAAGTCGCGAATCACCGATTACGATTTAAGCTACGGACTCGATACAGTTTATATGCGGGTGTAATATTGCTTGAAGTCTGCCCCTGAGTCTTTTGACTGGTTTTTCTCATATACTCTGTGTAATGAAAAGTTTGGTTTGTGCGGGGTGTTTTAGGCCGAAAGGCTTACGATAACTATTTCGATGGTTCAAAAGGCTGAACGTTAGTTAAAGGGGTGAATCATGGTGATGATGATTGTGATCGGGACACAACATCTCTGTTAAACTAAGAAAAAAAACTCTGTTTATGCCTGCAATCATTGCCAAAAGAAGCATTGTTACAAAAAACTGGGACGATGTGCTCTCCATGGATTGTTTGGACTTGTCAAATGAATCTATGTGTCCCCGAAGAGTTAGTGAACTCGCATAGCGCAGAGGAAGCCACAACGACGAGGAGGAAGCCTAAGAGGCAATGTAAGCATAAACGAATGGATAGAGGCATGGGGAATGAATAAAACATGAAAAACAAAAAGTTGTGGAAGTGAATAACTAGAGTGAGAGGCAGCAGAGGCAGGAGAGTAGGAGTGAAGGAGAACCTCAGCAGAACAGAGATCAGGAGCATACCTGTTTATACCAGGTTGGGGTTGGAGCCTTAGAACTGAACATGACTGACATCCTTAGGGGTTGGTGCTCCTAGGTGTAGAACCATTGCAAAACAGAGTTGGTGCTCTGGAGGTTAGAGCCTCACTGAAGTCCAATTTGGATCTTGGCAACTAATCACAACCCGATATATACTTATATTGTATTTATTTCATTGCATTGTTTTGTGTTAATAAAAGCATTAATTCCAACGGTCGATTTTTGTGTTATATATATATATATATATATATATACATATATATATGCTTTTGGTAGTAACTAGAACAATTAAAAAGAAATACTGATTCGCCCCCTCTCAGTATTTCCAACAGGCCATTTGATCAAATATATGCCAGTACCCTTCCGAGATCTCTGGGGCTAGAGAGTTATCCCTAGGATGTCCAGAAGGGGTAGAAATGATCTTAACAGAACTCCCTCGGTCTGGGATACTGGGTTTCCTTTGCTCGATTACTACCTGAGGGGATCTTGGTTCCTCTGTTTCCCCTGTTTCTCCTCCTCCTTCACAAAGGTTACAAGAATTCCCTTCATCTGAGGGAATTGGGCACAAATTTTTAATTTCTTGAAAAATCTGCTTAATTCCTTCCATTTTATTGTGGACCTTGGCGTAGGCCACAGATGGTGAGCCTGTGGCCTGAAGGGAGATAGTAGGTTGTCTGGAAGCAACAGTTCGGGGACTTACTGATGGCTGAGATTCAACTTTCTTTAAGATGTCGTCTATGAAAGTTGATCGTCCAAGGGTCACCGGTCCCTTAGATGTTTCAGGTTTGGGTAGTGGAATTCGATTGTTTTCAAGTCTTTTCTTCTTAGTCATTCATGAAAACAATTCAAATGTTTATCTCTACCCTAAGTTCCTACAAATTATACTGGAAAGCGGGCGGGGGAGTAGATATTTTACTTGCTCCATACGCAGGTTCTTACTTTCGTTTTTAATACCCAGTTCTCTCTCAACAGACAAGTATCAAACACATACTTCAATTTTCTATAATTGTGCTAAAAAGCAGGCGGAGGAGCAAGCACTTTACTTGCTTGTTACATAGGTTCTTACCTTCCGTTTTCAATACCCAATTCTTCTTCAACAGTAATTATCATATATAGATCACTCTTTGTAAATGGCTACACTCTCCCCAGCGACAGCGCCAAAATGTTGACTGATAAAAGGTGCCTTTTAAAACTCCAATTATCCCACATTAATCATCAACCCGAGCAAGTCCTCTTATTTCAAGAGTGTATACAGTATGTGGCTACTATTAATTCAAAGAGTAATGTTTCCTAAATTGCAGTATAGATCTTTTAATACAAGAGTAAATGGATGCATATAATAAACTCAAATTGCAATCATCAAAGGAAATATAACATCTAAACTTCAAGACTCGATCTTCTATAGAAATTGTAATCAATCCTCACTCAAACAATTCAACTAACAATGGCATCAACTGAGAGTACAATAGCAATAACTCATCTCTTCTTAACTAATTTAATCCAAGTCAAACTCAATCTCTAGTAAACAATCCAAATAGAAACAATATCAATCTGAGAGTCCAATAGTGATAATCAAACTCTTTACAATTGATTACACCAATGCGATTCACTATCTAGATAATATACTGTAATAAACATAACTTGAATCAATTGACAACACTGTAACTTATAAACAAATCATACGCTATTTCAGTCCAAGAAAGTAATGAACACCGAATAAAGTAAACTCACAAAAGCTAGAAATTATCAAATCAACCAAACTTTAGAAGGAATAGAATATAACACAAGAAAGCAGTTAAATCGACCAGAGGCTGGGCCCTTAGCTACCAGCGAGCACTGCTAAGCTACTTTAGATAATGCGAGGGAACAACAACTTCAATTATGTATTAATCATCGAATGTAAGTAGCATTACAATATAATCATTTTCTCTTGGAAACGAGAGTCTGTAATTAAAACTATAATTCCAATAATAATAGAGGTTCCCCGTTTCTTCTTACAATCGTCTCTTTTATAATCAGAAAGGGTAAAGATAAATGACAAATGCGATTGATCTCCCGATCCTGAGGGATTCACAACTGATTGCTAACTTCAGACATCCTTTCCTTTCTTGCATTGATCCTCTTGATTCACTCTCAGCCTTGTCCGCAATGACTCGTTCCTCCCATTGCTTGTCGCATTTTGCTGTTCCAATGTCAGGGAACAACAATCGTTTCTTTTGTTGCTTTCTTGCATAAGAAGGGTAAAAGTTAGCTAAATCGTAACTGCAAATAATTACTTCATTTCTTACCATAATTCCTCAACATATTAGCACATTAGGATATGGAAAAGATAAGAATCAAGGAAAAAGATGATGAGATTAATAGTAAATACATACCTATTTCGTGACTCAACAACCCACAACCTCGGTAATGGTGTAAGGACCATATCAGAGTGGTATGAGTTTACTATACGCTCTAGTAAGGCGTTCCTTCTGCAAATGCAACCAGACTTTGTTGCCCACCCGAAACTTGTGTGGCACCCGATGTTGCAGGGATCCATTGAGAGCATAAACATAGCTTCTAGGGATAGTATCTCTTCCAAACTCATCTTAATTTCTTACCTTGTTTTTTCTATGGTAGGGGTAAGAATATTAGCATGACCTTCATGCTTTTCTTTAATTTTATTTTCTGGTGACTTAAGGCTTGCATATTCTTTGTATGAAGTCTCAACCACATAACCAATACATGTTTTGTCATATGGTGATCTTTGACTGTTGAGAACGTTACCCAACATTTGAGAACTTGTTGACGGTGTTGGACCCACTAAAATGTTAAGGGGATCTCCTCGATAAGAAGTCCCAATTAGAACTCAAACCGTTTGGTGTAGGAGTCCCAGCAGTGGGTCGTAAGGTAATGCCTTGACCGTGATATCACATAAAGGCAAGTAAGATAACTCTGTCAGTAGCAAGGGTGTGACTGATGCAGTGAGTCAAGGAATGAGTATGAGAGGTTCCAACACTTCAAAAGGAGAGGAAGGTGAAGGTGAGTTCCAGGTTGAAAGGGATTAGTCCCAACTCTGCTAGGAACACACAACACAAAGGACATGCAAAGATTCTGGCAGAGCAATCGACACAGATGTGGCAATCCCAACATACAAGGTAAGATAACACGAACAACACTCACAGATCAGTCCCTTGAGTAGCATCTCCCAGACTCTTGATCAATTGACACACATTCCAAGCCAAGGCAACACAGTGGTTTCGATTGGGATTGAGGGGTATATAAGTGCACAAGTAGTCATTAGAGTCTAAGTTTCATCTTTGGTGTTGCTCCACTGCCAGCAGGCCTGGACAGTTGCCCAGTGGAGTCACATAAGAACAAGCATGGTTCTGCTGCCAGCAAGCCTGGTCAGTACCCCGACGGAGTTACTTGTATCACCCCCCTGCGCAGGAAGCCTTTCTATTCTTTCGCCTTATTCATTTTTCATTTGATTTTTTTTTACTTTTCATTTTTTTCATTTTCATTGTGCATAACACTTATTCATTTCAGAGGCGGAAGAGGGATCCCGACTTATTGAGAGCGGATGAGGTTGTTCCAGTAGAGAAGTATTTTATTGTATCCCTAACATTCTTTCTAAGGTTTTCCCCCTCACCTTACTCTACTTGACTGAGATGACGAGGGTTAACCAAAAAACAACCAACTAGAGAAGGTGACACTAGTTAGTGCGCAAGTGTTGTGTTTTCACCAAGGTTCACTTTGAACATTACACATTTTCCTTCGACGTGTCATGGACTAAGAGTAACAAGCTCATCATACAGAGACAAGATGACAGATAACCAAGTAGTCATAGCACAAGCCCTCTTGTACTTTAACCATGTGTGACTCATTTCATGAGTCACACATGGTTTCATGCAAACTAACCTACGAATGAAACAAGTGAATGAGCTAGCAATCAACAAAGCAAAGCAAGAGCAGAAGCAAAAATGAAAGTGAAGCAAGTAAACAAACAAGCAAGCAAACAAACAAGCAAACAAAGCATGTAAGAAAAAAAGCATGCAAGCAAACAACTGAAAGAAAATCCTACCCCTACACTAACGGTGCATGGGCCTCATCACATGAAGTGGTACTTCCAATGCATCCACCAGCGCATTGGTAGACCCATGTTGGTGAAGGCTTGGTCCGCGAGTAACCTAGTTGTGCAGACCAACAAACAAGAAAGATATAATAGTGAAGATAACCACACTTCGTGTTTCAAAGTTCCCACGGGACATAAGTGAGTGCATGTGCATGATGCGTAGTCTATGGACACTACATGCAACTTTGAAGCAAAATCACACTCTTGATTGTGACATGCAAGCAAATGAAAGAAACAAAGATAACTTGCGTCACACACGAGTGCTTGCAATGTAAGATTCCTCCAATGCATGGGCAATGGGATCGTGCAGTCCAAGTGGAGGAAGTGTGATTTGTGTGTGAGATGGATCTTCAATGCATACAGACGAGTGATGAGGAGCCTTGGGTGATTGAACAACTTCATGATCGGAAGTGAGACTAACCCCAAGGGAGAGAGGGCCTAACATAACCATTAGTTCAAGTTGAAGTGCCTCGACAGTCTTGGGTATCTCAACTTCATTCTCAGGTAGATAATCATAAACCAGTGGCTTCGAAAGATCAACTATGATAGATTAATGATCGTGATAAAAAATGGAAACAAATGAATCATGACCACTGCGATCAGGAAAATCAATGAATTCTTCAGCATCCTCCTGATCAGATGAATCAAATAGAGGGGTAGATGAAAAGCGAACAAACTCATCCTCTGTGTTTCCAGCAAAGACAAATGAAGGATCATGTGGATTTTTAATGAATAACTTATCCTGTTCATTGTTGAATGGGACTAGCACTCGGTGAGTCCTGCGAGTGATCAAAAATGGGTGCATCCATAGATGAAGACATACATACAAAATCATGGATGGCAGGTTCACCAAAGAAGCTAGGAAGGAACGGAAGGGGCTTGGATGGAAGGGAGTCATCCTTTACTGAGTGTTGATGTTTAAGCTCCCACTCATACTCTCCATGAATGACAATGCATGTTGGTTGTGCAACACCAACTCTGTCAGTGGGTTGTTCCTCGTTCACAACAAGTGAAGAGTCCAGAATGGACGAACACAAGATAACATCATTCGGAGGAACCCATGAGTGCGAAGATGGAGGTCACAGAAAAGAATGCATATGGGAACTCGAAGGAATCACAACCAAATCTACGTGAAAATTAAGTGGAGTGATCTTGGGAGGGTGTGAAGGGTGAAAGGATGTGCGAACGTGATCCTCAACATCACAAGGCGATGGTGGAACTGTTGAATGAGAGGGAGGCATACAATCCGTTGAGACAGTGCTTGCTCCCACATGGGATTGCGCAGTTCCATCAACAAAGAAGGTTCAGCAAGGCTTGACATCAAGCTTCCTCTTGGCAAGGGTAGATTTCTTAATACAGTACTCGAACCAATCCTAGAGATAAGCGAACTTCATCTAGCTCTTCGGAGCTTGAAACTGTAAGTTACTGAAACGCTACCAAAAATCAATAATGGATTCATGCAGAGCCCTTCATTGTTGTAATAGTTTCTGGTCAAGATGGTCTGGATCAAAATGATGGAACATGTCTTCAATAAGACCACAAAAGTGCTCACATGAGTGCACAGTGTCAGCCAGTAGGTTGAGCACCCAATGAAATGGGGATTTGTGAAGCGTGAATGCAAGTAGCAGACCGACCTGTTCATCAGTAAACTCATCTTCCTCATAAATCATGGAAAGGAAGTTATGTAAGTGCTCAGGCTAGGCCACTTTGCCTTCACCATCACATGTGTGAGTGGACAAGAGATTGAAAAGCTTCCTCGAGATGGAGACATCTTCACGATTCGAAAAACACCTCGGGGGAAAAAGAATGCAAGATTCCATGAAAGATATGCAAAGGTCCAAAACTAGATGAGAGGACACTGCTTGTCATCAGGCCCTCCTTCTAGCGCTAGAAATGTTGACGGTTCTAGATCCGCTAAAATGTCAAGGGGATTTCCCCGGTAAGAAGTCCCAATTAGATCTCAGACCGTTTGGTGTAGGAGTCCCAGTAAGTGGTCGTAAGGTAATGCCTTGACCGCGATATTGCACAGAGGAAGGTAAGATAACTTTGTCAGTAGCAAGGGTGTGACTGATGCAATGAGTCAAGGAATGAGTATGAGAGGTTCCAACACTTCAAAAGGAGAGGAAGGTGAAGGTGAGTTCCAGGTCAAAAGGGATCAGCCCCAACTCGGCTAGGAACACACAACACAAAGGACATGCACAACTTCCGCCATAGCAATTGACACGGATGCGACAGTCCCAACA
This sequence comes from Pinus taeda, assembly GCA_000404065.3. Classification (NCBI taxonomy): domain Eukaryota; kingdom Viridiplantae; phylum Streptophyta; class Pinopsida; order Pinales; family Pinaceae; genus Pinus; species Pinus taeda. The sequence goes on from APFE030654545.1 coordinate 139,073, forward strand.
TATAAGGTAAGATAATGTGAACAACACTCACAGATCAGTCCAAGATGAGTGTGATGGTTGATATAACAAAGTTTAGAGAAAGGTCCATCTGATGTTCGACAGAGTAGTCGACACGGACAGTGACAACATTAACAACATAAGTAACACATTAACAACAAGATTCATATAATTGCATACAAATTAGTTCATATACAAGTATGTAAGTTAAACAACATATACCATTAAGGCAACCGGAGCAGTCCAACTACAATAATAACATATGCATGAAAATGTATTGGCTTTTATTATGTAAAGAAGTGTAAGTCACAATCATACAATACACCATGTAAACCTGCTAGCCCCATCAGTGGAATGTTACAACCACATTTGCCTGCTCCTCCAAAGAGATGTACTAGCTCTATGTAATGAAGAAGCCAAGGCACGTTACAATATTTTCCAAGCCTTCTTCAAGATAATATTAATGGAAGCTTGGTTGACCAAAGGCCCTTACAATGAGTTATGAGGGACTATTTATAGCAAAGTGTGGGGTGGCCCTTGACATTCCCCTTTGTGACAGTTCAACTACCCTCATGACTCTTCACCTACTCTATGACTGTTACATCCAATCATTGGCACTTGACTTACACTTGACATGACTTAACATTACAATGCACATGTACTCATATGAGAAAACATGGCTTGAGAAAGCCTTGCAAGACATCACTAACACTCTATCCACTGTGATGAGACCAACTCTTTGACATGGTTGTGATAGTGAAGGTGGTGAGCTGATGCAAAATTTGGTCGTCCATGATGGTGTGCATGCACCTCATGGTGACATCTTGCTGAAGCGAACCCTTGCCTCCATTACAACCGGTGCATTGGTTCGACCCCTTCATTCAACTCATCTACTAACATGCACATGGTCTTCTTGGGTATGGTTGAACTGACAACACACTGATGCATAGTGTCCATGCTGATCTTCAAGTGTCTGTTAGTGGTCATGCGCATTAACTTCCTGAAGTGCATGTTCAGCCCCAGTTGGACTTGCTTCTTGTCTTCGCATGGGTCAGTGTGTTGAATCGCATGCATTGCATGCATTCAATCAATGACATGCATGTTGTTGGATCCTTTGCATGCGATCAACAATATTGCTCACCATGTTTGCTCCGCATCAGCTGCTGGGATGGATCCTTAACTTGTATTGGTACAGTTTCATCCATGAATACATGTTGCGCCCACTGTTGGTCATGTTCGTGCTGCAACTCATTGGACTGTCTATGCAACTCCATGTTCTTCCTAAGTTGCTGCTTTAACACATGCAACTACTTCTTTGTTCCATCTTCTGCCTTTGTGCGATCTTCATGTCACGCCATCACTTCATAGCTTGAGTCTCGAAAGTTGCTTTCATTATCATTGGATCTGCTTGATCTTGCAACATTGCTCCACCTCTATGTTGTTAATAACCTTCCTCTTACATTTGCTACATTCGCTGCATTCTGTATGCTGCCTTCAACTGCTGTTCATGATGTTGCTCGTGGTGATGTTTCTGCTTGATGTCCTTATCTATGAACAACTTGATGTCTTCGTGAGTAGATAAGCCCATGGACACTTGATCAACTGCATCCCTAAGCGTGCTCTGAATGGTGTCTTCATCTCTGCTCTCTTGGAAACCATTGTACCTGTATTGCTGAGAGGCAGATGAACACCTGTGATACCTGGAGACATGGCAACACTCATAACATGCAATCTGTCAATCGAAAACCAAAATGGACATGACAACTAACTTGCAACATACCTGGGTGAATGATCATGAAGGTTGCGCAATTTCAGCCGGGAGGTTGGGAGACCGACTGCTAAGACTACACAAGGCATAATCTGGGCTGCTGAGAGACTGAATGAATGCTAGAACTACATAATGCACAGTCCAGTCGGGCAGTTGGCTGTTGGGATTGTGCAATGCACTATTCCAGTTGGGAAAGTCTGCTGGCCTAGGGACAAATTTGCACAAATTTTTGGGCCAAGCAGCGACTGACCTCCATAAATGTGTAATTTAGTCTAGGAGGTCAGTGCTGGGCCAGAATGTGAAAATCTGGAGAGGAAGGTGAATCTTCCTTCTCCAGATTACGCAATGCAGCCTTGGTGAAGCCAGAGACCGGGCCAAGGTTGGTTCGACTTCGCCGACGGGCAACTAAAAGCAAGTCGATGAAATGCATGACAACACTAAGTGATAGCAGAAGTGATAATCAGTGCATGCAAAACGTGAATGGAAGATTGAGAAAACATATCAACATGCATGTGGGTGAGGTCGTTCGTCGGTTGGGCGAATGTACGTGCAAAACAATTTCATGCATGCGACAACAGTGAGATAGCAACAAAAACTGAAATAGAGCTAGAAGAAGCTAGTGCACATGTAAATGACAACAAGCATTCAAAGAAATCAAGTAAACAATACTCATACAAGCGAAAACCCAAAAAGCGACATAAATGCAACACAAGGCATGGGAAGCGGGCTTACCCCAAAACAACTGAGTTGAACGTGCTGACTGCTCCTAGATGTGATGTGGGATGTCAGAGCTGCAAGGTTGATGTGAGGAATGAGCTCTGCAATGTACAGTTGATGAGTTTTGATAACATCGAGGTTGTGATGCGCATGCCACAAATATAGGGGAAGCAACACTTGGTGGGAGGTTTCTGAATTTCTCCTTGCATGTAACCTCCAACTGCTAAACATAAATCCCTGAGACAAGGGATGCCTTTGCATGCTGTCTTGGGAGAAGCAACCTATGCATGCAAGTCTGTTTTGCTAAGCCCCGGAGGGAACGATTAACTCAGCTACACATGCAAGCGATTGTTCGACTGTTGGAGAAAAATGTGCATTCCCGACTGTAAGCAGGGCTAACTATCCAAGGGGACTGTGCAATTTATGGGCCCAAAAGTTTACTTCTACACAAATTTATGCAAAGCCTAGGCTGAACAACCGATTGATGGAAAAAATTGTGCAAATCCTATTGGGAGAGTTGGCTAGCATGATTGCGCAAATCCTAGAGGCCAGCAGGCTGTTAGAGAGGATTGTGCAATTCCTGGAAGGAAAGGTTGGTTGCCCTCCAGGGATGTGCAATTTTCAAGGGGAAGTTGCTCAGCCTGTAGCTGGACCAAGACCAGGTGAGCAACATGTGAAGGGATGATTGATAAGCTTCCTTTGAGCAAGAGAGACACTGAAGCTTGAGGACTTGACGAAGCAAGGCAAGCTACTGTGAAGGTTGGTAGGGAGGCTCTAAAACAGGCTAAGGCAAAAGTTTTGAGGGTGGTTGTAGCCGCTACAACATAACTTTTCACTTTCTTGTTGAGCTTGTCTACTTCATTCCTTAATTAGAAAATCTCCACTTCAAGCCTCTTGCAATTTTATTCCTTTTCCTTCAACTGACTTTTCATCACTTCTTTTGTTCTCCTTGCTTCTTCTAGCTATTTGTTTTCAAGGGAATGAATTATTGATTTATATTATAAAAATATTGAATTCTAGGCTAGGACCCTTACATATTTATTCATGTTCTAGAAAGGCACTATTTTTAGAGGTCCAAAATATAGAGAATCTATTATTATGACAATGTTTACCTACTATTCTAAATAAATGTCGAATATAGACTCAACAAAATACTCCTAAACACATTCTATAATTAAATAACATTAGAAAATTTCAAAAAGTTGCACGATTATATGTCATAGTAGACTCTTGGGGTGATGGTCTTGCTATGCAGCTATGTCCACATCCTATCCAATTGTTATGTTGTCCTGAATTAATTTTGGCTTTCTTTTCTCTGGTTCATCACTGGTTCCAACTGTTTCCACACAGAGCAAAGCTCCATTGTTGTCATTTTATTTAATCTTTTCCACCCTAATATCCAACGCTATAAGCTTAGAGTGATTTTCAACCTTAAACCGCTCTAACTTCCCCTACAATAATTCATACTTAGTATTTTGAATAAATAGTTGATATGATTTATGCTCATGCTCCTTAGCAAAAAAAAATTGTTGAAGGGTAGCCAACATCCCTTGAATGGATTCTAGTAGCCTTGCCAGAAGCCTATTGGTTTTGTCTTGCTCATTCTCATATAACTAATCTCCCAAGTTCGCCATTGTAATACTGCTATATACCATGTACCAAGCTTCAAAGGAAGGAGGTTGCCTTTATTCACAATGGTGAGTGCCCATCTAATGAGGAAACTAATAAAAGTCGCTTGTAGAGGACATTGTTTATGCCTAGTGGCTATGCAAACGAGTTCAAAAAGAAAAAAAGGAGAACTAGGTAGTCATCCAATTTTGTCACAGAAAAAATTAAACACAGTTGATCAACCTTAAAAGGACCTATCTGTATGCTAATTTCACCCAATGCGCTGCCATATAAAGGTTTTGTACATATTGAACTGAATTATGGAGTTTATAAGCCTATATAACAAAATTTACAAAAATACTATGAAACACATGCAGAGAGGAAATTTAACCCAGATTTGGAAGGTCCCCCATATCAAAAGTGTTCTACTCCCATGTGATCTCTAGATACCATTTGCCAATGCTACCTTGCAACCCTTTTTTAGATAATATGTCTGCTTCCTTATTAAGGTTCCTTCCAATGTGTTGGATTGTATAGCTATCTTGACATCGCCATAGAAATTCGATTCTTTCCATCCATCCTTGAAGTCTGGGATTGTTGATGGATGCCCTCCCCAATACTTGATCAATTATAATCATCGAATCACCATATGTGTGTAGAGTGGGGTTCCCAAGGAAGCTATTGAACCATAGGAGACCCCAGAGAGCCACTGCTTCAGCGTTTGTGTTTGTACCAACACCATAGTTCCAGTACATCCTGTATGACAAATCGACATTTATCACAATCCAAAAACCACAAGCACAGCTGTTCCCTTGTGCGACCCCATCAAAAAACCCCATAGGGTAAGTGAATTGACTAACATCGTTCATTTTAGGGCCGTCTTTAGAGCATATAGGTTGTGCAGGGAAAAAAGAAAGAAAGATTTGAGGCAATTTTTTTAATTGTCATAGAGAACTCCTCCCTACAATTCTGGAAGATACTTCTGTTCCTCCAATTCTAGATTGCCTAGAAGAGGAAGAGAGGTATAATTCACTAGGCAGACTTTTGCGAGCTCCACCATTTCAATGAATCTCTAATACAAGTGTGTTGAATATATGGGAAGCCAAATAGGGAAGAAGCCTTTTTCCAAACCTGAGTGGTGAAATGGCAGTGCAAAAAGATGTGATCATTATCTTCTGAATGATTTTTGCATAAGTAGCATATCCCAGGGCCATACTAATTCCTTTTTTGAAGGTTTTCCCATACAAGATTCCTGTTATGATAAACAAGCCATATGAGAAGTATAATTTTTATTGGAGCTTTATTTTTCCAAAAAGCATAAAGAGCACAATGCTCCTCTTTCCTGGCGACCTTATTTGATAATGCATGATAAGTATTTGCCACAATAATGTTATCAGAAATCATTTTTCTTGAACATATAATTATGTCCTGAGTCCCTGATCAGCAGCTGCCAAGTTGCTTCATTGTTGAGGTGGTCTGAAACCATTCCCCTTCCAAGTGGCCGGTTAATCCCAATTCAAGGGCACTTTTCCATATGGGGAGCATACCCTGCCAACCTTTTATGACTTGGCCCCAGAAAAAGAAAACATGCTCGTTTAGGTGCTGGATGATAATGTCAGAAATGGAGAAGTTCAATTCAACACCCAATATTGGGTCAATGCCAATAAAAATACTATTTCCAGTTTGGAATTTCCATGCTAGATGCTAAATGAAAAATTTCTCGATTTTTAGGAAACTTAACTAGATTGCTAAACCTTGTTTTATACTGATTGATCTAGATCGGTACTAGAAAATGAAGTCTTTATTCTTTAAATACTTATGATGGATAATATTGCTCCATGTGCCTGCTCCAAATAAACCCCTCCAGAGAGATTTGATAAGCAATGGCTCACCAAAACGATGAAGGTCCAAAATTCACCAACCACCCATGTCCTTTGGAAGAGTAATATTTGATAGTTTGGTGAGATGGAATTTTCTTTTACTATGGTTGCCCACCTAGATGAAATTTTCCATAAGTCTGTTTATGTCACTAATGATGGAGGCAGGAATATGAAAAATATGTGCCCAATAGACACCCAGTGGTGATAGAACAACTTGAGTAAGGATGGTCCTACCCCCTAAGGACAAACATCTAAATTCCCACCCAAAAAATTCTATTATAGAATTTTCAAATAAGCCATTTCCAATCAGAAATTCTATAGCAGGAGGGTTTAAGTCGATAACCAAGATATTTCAATCCATTTTGCATAGGTCTAGTCTCAATTCCAAATAAGTCTTTAATATATGCAATAGTTACCATATCAGATTGACTATGATAAAGAACATATTTATTGGAATTCATGCATAGTCCCGAAGCATTTGCAAATCTACTAAAAATATGAAAAAGATAATACCTGGAAAAACGGAAAAGCATACCCATTATAAGGATGTCAGAAACAAAGAGGTTATGAGAGATACTGATGTTGTTCCCCAACTTCAATGGTTTGAATTGGTCCTCCAGGACCGATTTTTTGATATGCAAACTCAGACAGTCCATGACTAGAATGAATAATAAAGGAGATAACGAGCATACCTGACGAAGACCTCTGCCACCTCGGAAGAATCTTGATGGGAATCCATTGATAATGATAGCAAAGTTTACATTTTCCACACAGGCCATGATCCAGTTAATACACCTAGGTTGTAAACCAATCTTGCTAAGAATTAGTCTAAGAAAACCCCAATCCAAACAGAAATATGCTTTACAAAGATCAACCTAAAGAATAGTCGTGTCCATGTTTTTTGTGTGGATGGAGTGCATGCTTTCCTGTGCATTTTCCACAGCATCGTGGATGATTCTGCCCAGAAGAAATCCACGCTGTTAAGGGGATATAAAGAGAGAGAGAGAGTCCTGCGCAACAACGCCGCAATAGTCGTTGATATGATTTTATAGATGACATTGCACAGAGAAATAGGACTGGAATCCGAGAAGCTTTCAACATATTTGTTTTTAGGGATGAGAGCAACGTAAGTGGAAGTTATCTTATGATGAATGAGGCCAATATTCCTAGATTCCTCAATCATACCCAATAGGTCCATCTTCATAATTTCAAAGAAGTGAGAGAAAAGTTTGATAATCCACCCATGAGGACCGGAGCTTTTGTCACTCCTAAAAGACTTGAGAACTCCCAGTTGCTCATCTTCAGAAACTTCTTTAAAAAAATCCTCATTTTTCTCCAGATCAAACATTATAGGGTATGTATCAATTCCCCAAATCATATCTTCCATAGAAGTATTTTCATTGCTTCCATATTCATTTTGAAAGAAGTTTACAGTAGCATCACTTATTTCTTCTTGTGTCTAGGATATGTGTCCATCTGAGTTTGTGATTTGCCATATGGAATTTATATTTCAGTGATAGTCAGCATATCTGTGGATTTGTGTTTCGGTCACCTTCTTTTAACCATAGTGCCCTGCTCTTTAGTCTCCATTTAGATTCTCCCATCATTAGAATTTACTTCTTCCTGTGGAATGTTGGATCGGATGTGATCAAGAAAGAAATGAGTGGACATGGAGGTGTGGAGAGAGTCTAGACATTTATGTATTTTCATAAGCTCCTTTCTACTGTCTTTAATTTTCTTTTTCTGCAAGTATTTAATAGTTCCTCGGAGGGAGTCTAGTTTCTCTAGGATATTGAGCATGGGAGAGGATCCTGAGACATTAATGCTGCCCCAAGTTTTGAGCATCAACTTATTGAACTCAGGATCCTCTAAGACCGTTCTATTGAATTTGAAGAGGAAACCTAAGCGAAGTTCCCTTTTTCTTCCATTGCAGAGTGATGGGCTTATGATCCGATATGAAGTTACTAATGGTGTTAACCCAAACATCTTCCAAGCGGTCCAGCAATTGCTCATGGATCAGGAAACGATCTAGTCTCTTAGCAACATAGGCAGAGCCAGAGCGTCCATTGTCCCATGTAGGGGCAATTTTGGAGGGGCAAACATCCACAAAATTGTTCATGATGATGGCATTCTGAATTTTCCCAGTGAGAGGATCAGCTTTCCTAAAGCATCCCCAAACTTCATCAACGTTGATAGTACAATTTAGGTCCCCTGCTATAATGAGCGTCTCCAGGTCCATCAAACCTGACGATATGAACCAATCCCAAAAGTTCCCTCTATTGATGTATGGGGCATATATGTTTAAGATATGTACATGACCAGGCAGGCCACGAATACTACCTTCCACCAATGTACCAGTGAAACATTCAAAGGCCTTAATGTTGATCCAGTTCGGGTCCCATAAGGCCACCAAACCACCCGACAGACCCATAGCAGCAATTGTAGATATATACCAGTTTGGAAAAATTTTCCGAAAATATTGAATAGTGTCGGGAACATTGTGCATCGTTTCTTGAATAAGGATAATGAAAGGTTGTAGAGATCACAATAGGTTTTTGAGGGCTAAATATTTTGGGGCAGTCCCCAGACCCCGAATATTAAGGGAGATGATGCACATCATGGAAGGTCTTTCTCAGGCATCTGTGCTCTAAGGGCCTGTGAGGGGGAGATGTCAGCTATGGTATGTCGACGAGAAACCTATCCAAAGGGTAGGAAAATGGATTTTTATTGGATCGTCCCTAAAAGTGGTGATTGCCACGGTTTTGCTTCCTGCGCACTGTAATGTTTCCCGTTGAGGTCGAGCTAATGTGGGGGGATGAGCTGCCTGCCAGTTTGCGAATAGTGAGGGTACGGAGATCAAGGGTATTCCTTTGTAGGAGGAGGTCTAAGTCACTCCCGACTGAATTTGTAGGCGAGGCTGTGGGAGAATTTGGAGGAGTAATACTAAGGCATGGGCCTTTATCTTTTGATTGTCGGCGAGGTGGAACCAGAGGGGCAACATATGCAACTTGCGAGGTGGATGGAATATCCGGATATGGATGTGGAGCTGTAAAGGGAATTGGTATGTCCTGGCTAGTTGCAGGCTCAGGAGGTGGATGACACATAAAAGCTGGTGGGTTGTCAAAAGAAGGAAAATCCAATTTGGCTGAATTACTCGATGATGATGGTGTAGTAATGGGTGAAGAAATAATTGATCCAAAAGCATGAGGAAGGTGGGAATTTTGGCGTGAGTGCATACTTGATTGATGAGGAGGATGCTTATGTGGCATGTTCTCTTTAGCTTTTAGACTCTGATGACCCATATTCGATTGAGGCCCCGTGGTGCCATTATAGCATCTTCTACCATGGAAGCGTCCGCCCGGACAGAAAAGGCATTGATCACGCATGTGTCCAATTCTGTGGCAAAAAAAAGCATCTAAAAGGAACCTCCAAATAGTCCAATCTTTGCTGAAGGAAGGTGTCACCCCAATGAAGTTCAATGTGATCAGGTAATCCCCCTCTATAATCCTTTTCAATGAGGATCCAGGCTACCCTTTTTTCCTGTGCTCCCAAACAACGAGGGTCCACGTAGATAAACTTTCTGATGGCGTCGCCAATGTCAGAAAGTGCCTGTTTGGTCCATAATTCCAGAGAGAGTCCTGGTAAGTTTATCCATACCAGCTTGTTGGAGGGTGTATACGAAGGGGATTGTACCCTATGTACCCCTTATGGAGGGCAAGTAAACTTTTTCCATGAATCCATGGGATGGCTATAATTTTCTCCAAGTCTTCTTGACTGAGAAAGTGAAAGCTGTACCATCCCTTCAGAAGCCTAACAACCGTAGGCATGTACCCTAACATCGATTTCCATCTTTTATCAATCCATTTACGTGTTTCAAGTTCTTCCATCTCTGTGAAATACCATTTACCAACTAAGGCACGTTTTTGGACACTTGTAATATGGTCCGCTAGGGTATCACTGTCCAAAGCCAAAGCTAGAGGAGGAGGAGTGGTTTTAATGGAGAGATGTTTAGAACGTCGATGTTGAAATGCAAGTCCACCACCCAATTGATCAAGAGGCCTCTCAGCGACATTTGACAATGCTATCGTCACCCAAGATAGTGCACCATGCATCAAGTGAGCGTACACTGCTTTGGATGACATGGATATCAGCTTCAATCCGATGGGATTCGGCCTCCATAGTGGCACGAATGGGAGAAGAGGTGGCATAAACGTCAAAAGGATAATCCACCATGAATTAATATCTCTGAGTATGAAATGGCGTATAAGTCAGCGGATTTTGACAATGTTTTAAAAAATTTCAGGTCTGACATTATGGAAAAGGAGAAACTGTGACGTGATTAACTGTGCAACCCCTTGGGATCACCAAGTTCCGAAAAAGAGGCAATCTGGGGGGGACCAGGTACAAAGTTATATGGAACCTTGTGTCCGGACGCCGCCAATTGACAATTAAAAATGGGAATTATTTATTACGCCGTAAGTCGTTCCGTCTGAAATCAACTATCCTAGATGCCTCCGTGTCATAATTTGTACTGTTAGATATTTTGTTAGACGATTTAATTAAGATGATCCGTTGATTTGAATGCCATGACGGTTGCATACAAACTACTTTCCCTAGGGATTCAAACGTGTTTATTTGCGGTGTGTTTCGCTTTGGATAGCTAATCGGTTGCTCTCCCACAATCTTGAGTACGTTAAAAGGCAAATGGATAGTGGGAGATGAGGAGGCTGCAATCAGGAGGACACAACACAGGCAATTAGAGACACACCTAACAGGAAGGAAGTCTGCTGTCATTGCAAGATGCAGAAAAAACAGGAATAAGAACGGAGCATCAAATCCTTGATGCCCATGCCAGGGCACAAGATGAATTGTAATATCTGTAAACTCCCATTAATAAATAAATTTACAGTTTTTTTATCATGGAGTCTCTGCTGTGTAATTGATCTGTTGCTGTTAATGTTTGCTTTTCCATTCCTCATTGTTGTAGCAGAGTATGGTAGAATAATCAAGCAAATAGTTAGATTGTCCTGCTCCATCTACCAGCATCATTGTAAACCTGTCAGCAGCTTAGCTGTAATGATTTGTGATGTAATTCGTATTGCTAGATATATATGGGGCATTATCTTTATCGTATTTAATAGCTTGTTTTAGTAGCTGTATTAGCAGCAAGGTTTCTCCTGGTGCAAAATCTGTTTATCAGGAGCTGCCCAGAGAGGTGAAGACTTGGTGTGACATGAGCAAGTCAATGTAAATGGTGTTTTGGTTCACTAGCGAGGTTGATGGAGTATTAACCCATCCACCGTGTTCCATCTTCACTGTGGTCTGTTCCCCCTAATAGAATGTCTCAAAAAGGTATGAGTTCGACTGCAACTCACTAGTGATTTGTCCGTGTTATGTTAATAGGTAATGGAGGCCTGGGACAACCACCTTAGATTCAAAGTCTATGTTTCATGTGCCAATGGGATCAAACCCATCCACCAAAGTTCCAATGTGAATAGGGAATTGGTTCACTGGTGAGGTTGCTGGAATATTAACCCATCCACCAGAGTCTCATTATCGCTGTGGTCTGCTCCGCCCTAATGTGTCTCAAAAGCTATGTTATTCAATGCAAGTCCCCGGTGATTTTGTCCCTGTTATGTTAAAAGGTAACTGAAGCGTGGGACAAGCGCCTTAGCTTATGAGTCTGTGTTTCCTTTGCCAACAGAATTCGAACCCCCAACCCCACCCCCCAAACAACACAGCCTGGGACATCCACCTTAGCTTATGAGTTCTGTTTTTTTTGCCAGCAGGATTCGATCCCCCAAACCCATGGGTAAGAAATTTCCACCCACCAAACAACCCTTCAGGCACAGCTCAATTCTCAAAATTCAGCTGTGAATAATTTTATTTTCATGATTAAAACATTAAAACATATTAATCTTGAACAGATTAAAACCCACGCAAATGTTCAAAATGCAGAGCATATACACATACATTTTTTTCTACTTGAGGACGTGCATAGCCCATGCTTTGATAGCGTTCTGAGAAGGACCCGGTCTGGTCCTCTTGAGCTGCTCTTTGTATATGCAGAGCTCCACATCCAATTTCTTGATCTTTTCATTAATCACATCGCCTCTCTTGTTCATCTGCCCCAACAAGAACAAGAAAAATTACACAGTGGACTCTATCATAGCTACTCGAGAGACACTTTGTAGGATCATCCATGGCAGCTTACATTATACATGTAATAATTGCTTAAACGCTTACCTTTTCAGAGGCCTCTTCCACAGATGGAGGAGGAGGGGCCGCTTTCTTCTTCTTGAAACTGAATAATCGCTTCATCATCTTTGCCTGAGTCTAACTCTACAATGTACTACCAGTATCGATGAGATAATGTTGAGGCTCGCCTCCTGCAGCTCTGCTCTACTGTGCTGGTAACAGAATGTTATCGGTGTCTGGTTTGCCCGCCAATTCTCCGTGGCCATACCCTCTTAAATTTAAAAGGAGTGGAAAATTAACTTTGAACTGAGTCAGAGCAATTTAACGGAAGGGTTGAAAACTTTTACAAAAATGTGAAAAAATTTATTCGAATATTATAAATATTTTAAAAATATTCCAATATTTACGCCGTAAGGCGTTCTTACGCTGTAAGTCATTCTTACGCCGTAAGGCGTTCCCTCTGAAATCAACTATCCTAGATGCTTCCGTGTCATAATTTGTACCGTTAGATATTTTGTATTTTGTTAGACGATTGAATTAAGATGATCCGTTGATTTGAATGCCATGACGGTTGCATACAAACTACTTTCCCTGGGGATTCAAACGTGTTTATTTGCGGTGGGTTTCGCTTTGGATAGCTAATCAGTTGCTCTCCCACAATCTTGATGCTCTCCACGTCTCTTTGATTGTGTAGTCACGCAGGACGGATAGGAGATGCATCACTCTGGTTCAGTTATTGACGACTTGACTTCGAGGACTGTAGATTTCAGAGCTCTTGTCTAATGGTGGTAATGTTAATTCTTAATACAATGCGAATGTTAAGAAATCTAAACCGCACAAAGAAACCATGAAAGGAGGAGTCGAGAAAGTTTTGACAGTTTTAAGAGAAACCACTTCAACGTAGACAACTCCGCACCCCTATTATTTTATGTCAGACCACTTATACGAAAACTGGCGATAAACGAACGAGTAACTTGCGAATTGTTTGGTTTCTAGAAAAAATACGCGTTTAAGCGATGTCGCGAAATCTAAACTTTTTAACTGGGTTTTTGTTCTATTCCAGACGAAGAATCGTATGCTTTCCTTATGGTTGATGTGTAAATAACAAGAAGAAGCAGAAATTCCAGGATATGATCCTTGCAGGTATCACTACATTTACGCGTATCTTAGCCCAGACGTTCAGAAAGCCATACATGCAAATGTCACAAACATACCTTATAGCTGGACCTCGTGCAGGTACCAGTGTTTAGACTTAAACCTAGTTAATGATATCAATTACTGTGGCAAATTTAATTTTCGAATAGTCTGGAATTTATCACTTTACTACTGAAACATAGTTTCATGTGACTACGTACCAGTGATGTTCTGCCTTGGGCGGATTCTGTTTCAACGGTCTTACCAATTTATCGTCAACTAATTGCAAGTGGGTTGCGGATAATTGTTTACAGGTATGAAATAAAACAATTTTGTTTTTAGTGATAGATACAGGAGAATTTTAATTACAATTGCCAAACAATTTTGTTTTCAGTTATGATATAAGAGAATTTTAATTACAATTGCCAATTTATTGATATCATAGTTACATAACTACATGCATTATTGGTTAATAATTTGTAGAATGATAATTTGTATCCCATTTATATAATTTATTATTTGTTAATAATGTGTACAATGATAATTTGCATCTAATTTATATATTTTATTATTTAATTAATGTATATAGTTTCATTTTTATTTTTTAATTTATATAATAATTTTATAATTGTATCCATGGTACCCGTGGGTTAATGGCGACGAGGTAAAAGAATCAAATCAGCCACATTAGTTTTACCGATAAAATCCTGATGATAATATTGATTTGATCTCTATTCCCATTAATGGTGTAGGTCGGCGGATACACTGTGATTTACAAGGGTTTGACATTTGCCACCGTTAAGAGGAGCAGTGCATGAAGTTCCGGAATTTCAACCATCCAGGGCGTTAACGTTGTTTAAATATTTTCTGAATGGAAAACCCTTGTCAAATTAATCGGATTGATTGACATTGCTTGCAATAAGGGGAAGACCTCGCCAAAATAATTAGATTTTAACGAATTTTCTTACAATAAAGGGAGGCATTGCCAAAACAAACAGATTTGATCGAATTTTCTCTCATTTGCGTAAATGTTATCCTCCAATTGTACTCTTGGCGTGGTACCATCACTGGATTCGGGATCTTCTGCCGTAGCCATTTACTGTGCCAATTCTATGAATGCAAACATCTAACAGGGAAATCTCGATCATGATTTAATATATTAGCTAACGCAAATGTCATTTCGGAGTTGATGGATAATAAAAAAAATTCAGGTCTGCCGGATCTGATTACGTCATTGAGATAGAGATTTTTTTTAATGGTTAGTTTCATTCATTTAGCTATTGAAGTGGATAATTTTCATTGACTCGTTTATTAATTAGCTGATTGAGACCGAGAATTTTTGAACCAGTTTTATCGACAGATTGGGACACAGAGTTTTTTAGTGGTCCAAATTCGTTGAATATGTTTTTTTGTCCATTCGAATATGATTTCGTTGTTGAGATTGATCCCCAGGAACATGGTTCGGAGATTCTCATTACTTTAGCTAAATGGAGGAGAAGTCGTCTCCTCTACTTGTTATTGTTGCACTAAAATTGAAATTCGACTGGTATCTATTTTTCTTACCAGTTTTATCTGGTAAAAATATAATTTTATCACTAATATAAACAATATTTTATCTCTGTAGCCTTGCAAGGTTAACTTTAGTTTAGGGTATTGCAAAAGGTATTTTTAATGGCTTCACCAACAGGGTATTTCATAATAAATTGAAATAGAATATTTTTCGGCATCAACCGGGCAACGTACTCTGTAAGTTCTTTTTTTTTGCTTTGTGATGGTTGTTTTCCAGTATTTTGTTTTATTTATAGAAAATATATTTGTTGTTGGATATTTATTTTAGATCATTGGACAATATTTAATTACTTGAAAAAAAGTTTTAGGAAGGCTCATTTTGGCGGATTATTTGGCAGCTGATGCCTTTGAAACAAAGTTTTAGGAAGGCCCATTTTTACGGATTATTTGGAGCCGATGCCTGTCATTCTTTATAAGTATGGTTTTTATTGCGATGTGGCCCTATTATGGGAATTAATTATTTAAACAAACAGTTGTATTCTTATTTAATTACTTGAAAAAATTTAATTACTTAAAAAACAAAGTTTTAGGAAGTCTCATTTTGGCAGATTATTTGGCAGCAGATGCCTTGAAAAAAAGTTTTAGGAAGGTTCACTTTGGCGAATTATTTGGCAGCCGATGCTTCTCATTCTTTATAAGTATGGTTTTTATCTTAGAAACTGGAAGACTCATAAAATGAGCTTGTTTATTACATTACAAAGCACATACATTTATGCAAAACTCATTACAGTGATTCCCCTACGGTTATTTATTATCTACCTAAATTCGCCGACTGTAGCCGCTATAGTTGATGACCCACCGAATTCTAGAACCTGTACTTTAAACATTCATTGTATTCCTCTAGATTAATCTAGCCGTTGTATTCCTCTAGATTAATCTAGCTACTGCATTAATAGAGAGTAGTTGGAATTAATACCTTCCAACACTCCCCCTTAATTCCAACTATATAACAAACATACTCTTAATTGATATGCCCGCTGGTCTATGTCTCAGCTAGGCTTACAACAAAACATTTCATTTTTGCCTTCTTATTTAAGGCTCCATGCTTGTTCTTTTTTCTTTGCTAATGTAGTTTCAGCTTCACCTTTCTGACTTTCCTAAAAGAATTCCTCTGCCCCTTATCAGCAACCTTTTCTGGATTGGGATGTGATGCAAGATCCCGAACAAGGTAATCTAATTCATGTTTTGTTGCTTCTTCCTGATTGTCAATATCTGCACACTCAGAAACAACGTTAGATTCAAAACCATATTGATTTTTGTCATTGTGCTCTTTCGAAAGAGCTTTGCTTCTTTCATTTTTCTTTGTTGGTTGATTCATGTCTTCAACCTCTTTCGTCAATTCTGTTGTTGCAAACATGTTGTCCTACATTTGATTTGTGTATGGAGGTAGGCAACTCTTCTCACCAAAGAACAACTCAGATGTTTTTCATGCGTCATATTGAACCAATCATCATGGGATACATAATTGTCATAAAATTTGACTTCATATGTTTCTGCATCACATGGAATTTCCTTAATATCACATACTTTATTGTTAGTTAAGGACATACTTTCACCCTTAATCCCAGCTATGATGCTTTCAACACAATCACTTTTAGCAACAACACCTTCAACAATTTCAGCTTTCTCACTACCCTCCATGCTGTATTTCATTTCGAGAATATCCCAAAATATTTTTGCATCACATATTTCACCAAATTCATACAAAATATTAGACAAAATATTTTCATCTAAAGCTGATATGGTGAGAAACAATGCTATTGCATTTCTACACTTATCATCCAAATTCATAGAAGCTTCTTGGACAAATTTCCATAAATCTACTGAACCAAGCAATCCTTCCATTTTAATTGCCCAAAGCTTAAAATTTTTCGCTGAGAAAATTGGCAAAACTAGCATTAATCGCTTCAATATTGCATCAGTGTCTTCAAATTCTTCTTGCTGATTCAAATCTATTGTTGGTTGAAGCATTTCATATTCTTCTACAACTATTGCCATTAGAGAAAATTCAACTACTAGGCTATGCCAAGCCACAGGCTTTTACTACACAATCAACACCAACTAAGTCCACACAATAGGCCACACCAACAACATATCAGAAGGCACAATACAACATGCAAGGCAAGATTTCAAAATACACTTTGTGACTCCACACGCAGCAGATCCCATATCAGAGAGAGCAGAGACTCAAAGACTAAACACTACACACAGAATTTCAAACTCAACTGCTTTAAACTGAACGTAGGCACAGAGACTTTTTTACTTGCTCTGAAATGGGGCAACAGTGCTCACTCTAATAGCAGGACGAGATTCTACAAAATAACATATAGCAGGAACAACTTCACAGTTGTTTAAGCGAATCTGGTGATTTTCGCATCTCGCCCTTATGTTACAGCAAGCGGCAATGGCGACACTAAGCCTTCAAAAATAGATACAGAATCAATATTTGATCACTTTCACACATCAACGCTTCTTTCACTCCTTCTTGGCTTGGAACACATCGCCCAATGCCTTCCAAACACCGGGCACCACCAACAAGGAGTAGTTAACGAAGACACAAATCTCCTCCTCGATGTGCACACATTAACAAAACTTGTTCGAACTTCTACAAGTCAAGCAACCTCACCAAAACTCCACAATCATCTCTCCCTCGGCGCTCTTCCTCGGTGCTTTAAAAACTCACCAAAATTTTAACACTGCTTCACATATTGCAACCCACTTATCTGCTCACACCTCTACCACGCTTTTGAACAATGTTATTTTTAGCGCAGCTCCACGTTCACTGCTCACACTGCTACTCGGCCTCAAAGTGAGACTATCACCAACACCACACCTCACCAATTCACCATAAAAACGGAGAGTCACTCCATAACGATCAAACTCAACCAGGCAGCGCTCGAAGTTCACAACTCACCTCAGGTCTATCTTCTGGACCGCGCACACAGCACCACAGGGTGACCTCTCACAACTCAAAATAGCCCACACTCCTGAGCTCTCCACTCTGCCGAAACCCTTAGCTCTGATACCAACTTAGAAACTGGAAGACTCATAAAATGAGCTTGTTTATTACATTACAAGGCACATACATTTATACAAAACTCATTACAGCGATTCACCTACGGTTATTTATTATCTACCTAAATCCGCCCACTGTAGCCGCTCAACGCCAACTATAGTTGATGACCCGTCGAACATGTACTTTAAACATTCGTTGTATTCCTCTAGATTAATCTAGCTACTGCATTAATAGAGAGTAGTTGGAATTAATATCTTCCAACATTTTATTGCCATGTGGCCCTATTATGAGGATTAATTATTTAAACAAACAATTGCATTTTTTTTAAGTCATCAAGATGTCTGTCATTCTTTATAAGTATGGTTTTTATTGCCATGTGACCTTATTATGAGGATTAATATTTAAACGAACAATTGTATTCCTTTCTAAGTCATCAAGAAGTAACTAAGCGTAAGTAGTTCCTTTTACTTCACAAAATTCTATTTCAAGGAATGAAAATTTTTTAAACCCTAAACTTTTGTAGTACTTTAGTTAATTAGGTTTATTTATTTTGGAATAGTTTAACATATGGATTGATAGAAGCTAATAAACATTTATTATCAAATTTTAAATAAGAAAATAAAATTTTAAGTTTTAAAAAGCAATATTTGGTATAATATAAAACGAAAATGAAAAATGAATAATATGCATGTTGAGCTATTTTTAATTAATAATTTTTTTTATAAAACATCAATAATCTCAATCTTAGTATGATAAGTAGATTTGTTCTTGATATTACAAAGAATTAACTCACTATGGGTTGCAAATAAAATATAATATTTCATGTCCACATAACATAATATAATTGGACATCAACTTTAAAAAGAGAAAGTAGAGAAAGTAATTAAAGGTCAAAAAAGGATATATACAATGTAAATCACATCATGATGTGATTTTGTATTAACGATAGGGATAGGGTTTTATAGATAACAATTCGATTGCATGAGGCAAATGGAACTTCAATCAAATTAAAAACAAGTTTTGTTGCACGTTAAATGTTATGTTTGAGATGCATAACTTTTCATGTGACACCATAATTTTTTCCAACACTTATTGGCAATATTAATTGCACAACATTATAAATAGTAATTGAATTTGGAAAGGCCTTGAGTATGATTCCTCTGATATA
>APFE030654552.1:5781-28690 GCA_000404065.3 Pinus taeda
ATAATCAGTATTATTATTTATGATAATTAATAAGCATGCAACGGTTTTTTAGGAAATTACTACTCCTGAGAATAATGTTGAAAGCTAGTTTTGCAATTTTTAGTTTCCATGAATTTGTCATGATATGAGCTCGTGAACCATGGCAGTCTAGGGTTTCTTATAAACCCTACCACGGCAAGAGCACAGGTGCGGAAGGACTCCAGTGCAGCGACGTAGTCTCTCAAGCGCTAGTTTAGACGCGCTGACAGAGTCTACATAATGAATATTCAAATGGGTGAGGCCACGGGACCTCCCCCCACAGATAACAACGACAGCCGAAATCCCAACTAGAATAATGATGAAACTGAAAAGCCATTGTATGGAACAATGGCACAGCCGCAGAATCAATCTGCCTAGTAGCAGCGAGAGGAATATTTGAACAAATAGGGAGGGAGAAGACCTCCACAACAAATGCAGAACCCATGAAGGCGACATCATCCACGTGCAAGCCCATAGAAGGAGATCGCCCCAAGATCAACTTACCAAGCCATCGAATCAACGCCCAAATACAGTTTATGAAGGACCATGCGCTTATAGGTAAATTCATTGGTTTCTGGTCAACCGAGAAAGCCTTGCAGGGATGGATTGCTTCAAAATGGAAACCAAAAGGACTTGTTACCCTACAGCTAGAGCCAAAAGGTTTCTTCACTTCTATATTCAACTGCATCAAAGACAGGAACAGAATCTTAGACGACGACCCTTATTTCTTCAAAATAGTGGGTCAGTATTTAAGGGATTGGATTGAAAGATTTAATCCAGATAAAGAGGACTTCAGATGGGCGCCAGTTTGGATTCGAATGTACTCTTTTCCTCTGGAATATTGGGATGAAGAATCGCTAAAAGCCATTGCTAATGGACTAGGAGAATTCATAAAGATTGCAGAGGAAACAAAGCTTCGAAGGTACACCTCGTATGCTCGCATCTACATTTACATGCGACTCCGCAAAGCCCTCACGGATTCGGTAAGCCTCCTTCATGATAATTTTGAATGGATTCAGCCCATCGATTATGAACATGTGCCCTTTAGATGTATAAAATTCCATGCTCATGGCCATCTATTTCGCGACTATCCATTAAACGCTTCCCCCAAAACCAATGATATCTCCGAAAAATCTGACTCTGAAGGATTCACCAAGGTCGCCAATCAAAAGAAGCATACCAAGAAGTCCCCATCAGTCCCCAAAAACCCCTTGCCCACTTCCTCTGCACCCTCCACCAGTAATAGCTTTGATATTCTATCACAACATTCCATGCCTGAAGAAGATTTGTCCAAAACGGTTGAACCATCCACCATGCCAACGACTTCACCTCAACTTAATGAGTCTAGTCTACCTTTGCATGATGAAAAGAGAGCAACCTCTCCATCCATCCCCATTCAGGAGACAAATATCGTCCTATGGCAGGCAACAGGAATGGATATCGACAGCTTTTCATTAGATCTAGCCAAGACAACTAACTCAATGCCTGAGAGTAGCCAACAAAGCCACATGGAAGAAGAACTAGAGTGCTTTGACCTCAGAGACCTAGACATCTTCAGTATTGAACAAGCTTGCAGAAAGAAAGAGTTTGACAAAATTCTGGATAAGCAGCTTGAAAATTTGGAAGTAGTCCTTTCAAGAGTGCATCAGCAGAGAACCTTAGACATACAATCGGGCAACAGCTGGGATGGGAAAAATATCCACAAAGACGGTAAGAAAAGCGGAAGAAAGACAGATCTGCAAAGAACCATCATCATTGGGGAAATGATGGTGGAGTCAGGAAGATGTTCCAAGTTAACTAAGTACTATATACCGTTACCCACTGGTCAACCATGAAGCTCATCTCATGGAATTTAAGAGGGCTCAATAGTCCTGGGAAATATAGAATGATAAAAAACATGATACAACATGAAAAACCACAAATATTCTTCATGCAAGAAACAAAATGCAACAATAAAACATTGAGTTCCATTCTATCTAAAGCTTGGCCAGGATGTCAATCACTTACGATAGATGCTTTTGGTGCCTCGGGAGGACTCGCCATCACTTGGAATATGCAAGCTATCTTACTCACAGACTTTCATGCCTCCCAACATCTCATACAGGCCACTTTCCATATCATAGGAACTAATATACATGGTCATCTGTCAAATGTATATTTTCCTCAGGACTCACAGCAAAATATTGCGCTGCTAAACACATTTGAAGTTCTCAATTCCACCAGAACTCACCCACTATGGATCACAGGCGGGGATTTCAACATGATTACTAAACTGGAAGAACAAAAAGGAGGTAGGGTCAAACTGGACAATGAAAGTAGCCACTTTAGATACTATATACAAAACAACTGGCTAATAGATTTGCCATTCAATAATGGAATCTATACTTGGAATAACAAAAGGTCAGGATCCCAACAAATTGCATCTCGGTTGGATAGATTTCTCATTTCAGATAATGCCATTCACCTGGGAGGAGACATCACAACCTCAATCTTGCCTCTGTTAGGCTCAGATCATTGGCCCATTTCACTTCAGTGGCAAAGACTGGGAGACTCTACTAGAAGGCCTTTCCGATTTGAAGCTTTCTGGCTTTCTCATCCAGACTTCAAAAATATAGTCAAAACAGCCTGAGAAAACTTCACTCCCCCTGAAGGATCAATAATGTATCAATTCCAACAACGACTAAAGAATCTCAAAAGACAAATTAAGAAATGGAAGCACTCCACCTTCGATAATATTTTTCAAGCTCAAAAAACACTTGAGAAAAGCATGATTGAGCTCCAGCAAAGAATTATTGAGGAAGGGAGAACCGAAACACTAGCAAACCAAGAACAAAATCTTCTCAGTCAGCTAGAAGACAGAAGGAAGCAAGAGGAGGTACTTTGGAAACAAAAATCGAGAATCAGATGGTTAAAAGAGGGGGAAAGGAATACCAAATTTTTTCATCTCACAACGAGTCAGAGACGAATGCATAATAACATTGCACAACTTCAAAATCAGCAAGGAGAAAGAATGGAGGAACATAATGACATTGAGAGAGAACTCCTCACCCATTTTAAATCTGTATATCGAGAGCCTCAAGTACATAGGCAATCGGCCATAAACAAAATTCTTCAGCATGTGCCGAAGATTATAACAAAAGAGCACAATCAGCGATTACTTCTACCAGTCACTCTTCTGGAAGTCAAATCAGTAATAGCTCAAGTAAAAGATGGGAAAGCCCCTGGACTTGACAGATTCGCCTCCAACTTTTAACATCACTTTTGGGATCTCATCAACCTGGAGGTTTGGAAGGTGGTGGAAGAATCTCGAACCATGCACTGGCTTCTTCCTTCTCTAAATGCAACTTTCATAGCTCTCATCCCCAAAGAAGAATAGCCAAACACTCTAAAGAAGTTCAGGCCCATAGCACTCTGCAATGTTATATACAAAATCATCTCGAAAGTCATCACCAACAGACTCAAGCCGCTGCTCCCCATACTCATCTCACAGGAACAATCAAGATATGTGGAGGGACGTCAAATCCTAGATGGCATAATTCTGACGCATGAGATCATTCACTCCCTAAAGCACAACAAACATGAAGGTATGCTTCTCAAAATTGACTTATCTAAAGCATTTGATAAATTAAGTTGGACATATATTAAACAGATGCTTACAGCCTTTGGCTTCAGCCCAACTTGGGTCAGGTGGGTTATGAATCTCATACCATCTACCTTTTTCTCCATCTTGGTAAATGGTGTTCCCTATCGCCCCTTCTCCCCCTCTAGAGGCATTCGTTAAGGCGATCCCCTCTCCCCCTTTCTTTTTGTCCTCATGGCAGAAGGCTTAGGTCCCCTTATAAAGCATGCTCTTCATTCTCAAAACCTTAGAGGCATCTCTGTCCATGGAATCTCTGCCATCACTCATCAACAATTCATGGATGATAATATGTTGTTTGGGCACCCTTCAGTCCAAGAAGCACATACACTCAAATCCCTTTTAGATACCTTCTCCGAGGCTTCAAGAACCACCATTAACACTATTAAGTCTAAAATATTCTTCATTCACACTCCCCCAGTAACACAAAGAAATATTGCTAGAATCCTAGGTTTTTCTGTTGCCGGTCTTCCATCCAAATACTTGGGTGCACCATTGATCGACTCTGCTATAAATCACACATCCTGGCATCTACTCCTAGAGAAACTTGAAGGCCGCCTATCTTTATGGACTTATAGAGCCCTCAATATGGCAAGCAGGCTTGTTCTGGTCAAAGTGGTACTACAAACTATGCCTCTGTACCTTTTCTCTATTCTTGCAGCGCCGAAGTGGGTGCTCAAAAATATCAAGAACATACCACACAACTTTCTATGGGGATCCTCAAGGCACAATCGTAAATGGGCCTTAGTGAAATAGTCGACAGTTTGCAAACCAAAAAAGCAGGGAGGCCTTGGATTGCGGGATCCTCAACATAGTAATGCAATGATGGGTGCAATACTATGGTGGGAATGGTTATCAGCCCCACACACACCATGGGCCAAATTATGGGTTGAAAAATATGCAAATAATCGACCGCTGGAAGTGCTTATTAGACTCACAAATAATGATACAGGCTCTCTAATTTGGAATGCAGAAAAACAGCACAGGGCAATGATACAACAACACAGTTTTTGGGAGATAAGAGATGGTGGCACTGCCTAATTTTGGGTGGACTCATGGAAACAATGACCCAAACTATTAGAAGCCATCCCTCCCCAAATCTTGAGGAACATACTATTCATCCGAATGAAAAAGTCTCTCAGCACTAGACTCAACATATCAGTCAGGGATACAGGCAATGGAAAAACATCGAACAGGTCATTCATCAAGAAATGGAGGACTTCTACAAAGCAGTGAACACAGAGCTCAACAATAGGAAAATCAGATATTCAGACAAAAAAAGACATTTTAAGATGGGGATACACCCCACGGGGAATATTCTCAACTAAGGAGGCATATGGGTTGATTATTCAAGCTCAAGCACCAGTGGACCTAGTCTAGGAACGTATGTGGACCCTTGGAATATGGCCCAAAGTATCTACTTTCATATTGTTGCTTTGTCATAAAAGAATTCTCACATGGGACAATCTCATTAAAATAGGGTTCCAAGGACCCTCATATTGCCCCAATTGCAAGCAGCAAAGTGAAACCATTCAGCACCTCATGGATTCATGCAACTTGTCTAACAAATTATGGGAAAAACTCAGCTTCAAGTGTCAAAGAGCCTACATAATCTCAGGGGACATTATCAGTACCATCCGTAACCGGGCCTCCGCTCCCTATAATGGCAAGCTACAAAATTCTCTATGGAAAATCCTTCCGGGTCTACTTTTTTGGACAATTTGGAAGCAAAGAAATAAGCGAATCTTTAAGAACCAATGCACTCCCCTGGACATTATTTGGAGCAATTTCTGCCAAAACATTCAAGAAACCTTGGCTCTCCAGAAATGGCAAGCAGATGGTCTTCCCACTCAGGCACAGGAACAAAATCTTTGGGAGAATTGGAATATAATTCCGTCAGTTCTGGATGATCACAACATCTCTACCGCCACTTATAGGCCTTCCACTCAATGGAATCCCCCTCCAATAGGTGTGATCAAATTAAACTTTGATGGGGCCTGAAAAGGAAACTCGGGCAAGGAAAGCTATGGAGGCATATTTAGGAATCATGAAGGCACCCCTCTTTTACTGCATTTTGGATCAATTGGTTGGGATACGAATAACTCAGTAGAACTAGAAGGACTATGGCAGGGACTGTGTTTGGATCATCAACACAGTTTTCAACCTGTTATAATTGAAGGGGATTCTCAAATCCTCATCAACATGACTACCCAAATTCAACTGGGGACCCCGGCTTCTCAAGTGGCTACTAGTTGGAGACTGGTGGCTCGTTTAGAACTCATTGAGCAATGATTAAAAAATAGAAGAGCTATCACCTTCAATCATGTCAAGAGAGAAGGCAACAAAGTTGTTGATCTTTTGGCAAATACATGGGTAGACCATGATCAAGTACTTAGATCAGGAACACTCATCATCCTTTATGATAGCACACAATTACAAGAATGCACTAACCTGGTGCACAAAGAAGCAAAAATCCCAGATGCGAGTGTACACAAAGGATGATCTAACGACAGAGGAATTGGCTCGCAAGTGGCATCACCACATGACCACCTAGAAGCTCACACATAGAGAAATAAACCCGTCTCACAGCATTCGTAAATGCCATTCAATGTGGCACTCAAACCAATTCACCAGCACCATCCTGCCTCGGCTTTGCATCTTGGAGACCTCAGCTAATATTTGGCCGACATCCTTTGTTTTTGCTCCTCTGCCTCTAAATTGCAAATGCCCCATGGATGTAGTGGAGCCAAGCACCCGCACTGCAACAGGTAGGTGATGCAATATTCTCTACTGCATAGAATTTGGAAAGGGAAACCATTAGTCTCAGTGCTTGATGTGCAACCTGACTCTCGCTTCTGAGCCTTCTGAGCCTTCTGCCTCTAATTTCCGCTCACTGTCATCTTCTCACAGGCAGTCCCTTCCTCCCCACGCTATTATTCCTCGACTGCGCCAGTGAATGCATAACATTAGGGTCACCAGCAGAAGCAGACTGCTCCGTTCTTCCCCCTCAATGGTCTCTGACTCCTCTTCCCCCTCGTCAAATTACATCTGAGCTCGTTATCCTCATACTCGAAGTGGCAGAGCTCGCACTCACGATGTTCGCTCCCAGCCTTCGCAAACATGTCCATCAGCTACTGCTCACCCTCCCAGCTCTAAGCAATCCTACCATTCTACCCAATTCACATACCATTTCTCTCTAAATCGACCTATTATCATAGCCACCATTACAGTCACATTTCAGGCCTTCCAGCGATGAAGGACGTGCTACTCGCGCAATGGAGAAGAGTGATACTGCTCAGGGCGAGCCTTCTACAGCAGAGCAAAATCAAGAAACTATGGCGAAGGAAGACACGTGTGAGCTGCCGAAAGACGAGAAGGACCTCGATGCCTACAGGTATATAATTCTTGAAGAACACCCGTCAACACCAAATGACAACGAAAACAACACATGTCTTCAGATTGCAGGTTCTCGGCAACCAATTCTATAGGTTTACTTTTTCATTTTTGAGCAACATAGTTAGTTTTGAAACTGAGTTCAATAGAATATCGCTCTATGTTTACATGTTGGTTTCCCTGCAAGGGCAGAAAATTTATTTTGGCTTGGATTGGTTTCCCACTTCTAGGCAGTCTTCATTTTGTTTTTGTTGCAATATGCCATGAACCTTGGCTAAGAACTGCAAAGGCCAGAGCCTCCTTGTATCATTTTGTTACAGTAATAGATCTTAGACTTATTTAGAAAAAAAAAAAAAATTAATAAGCATACAACTATATTCTTATATATTTATATATTATGATTATTATATGAATTTTATTATAATAATATAAACTCATATTATTATTATTATTATTAGGCTTAGGCTTAGCCTTTAGTATTTTTATTATTTATCTTAGGGTTTGTATACATTGGGTTTATAACCCTTTTGTTTATTATTACCTAACGGTTTAATACTAAAATCCCAAGGGATTATGAACCAACGCGAATAATATTAACAAAAATGACTAATATTATAAACCCAAGGAACTAATAAACCCAACTCTTTAATATTATAAACCTAAGGAATTAGTGAACCCAACGGATAAATATTAAAAAACTAAGGGATCAAAAAGCACAAGGAATTGATATTACAAACACAAGAGAAACATAAAGATGGCGATGATTGATATTATAAACCCAAGTTAATAATAAACCCAAAGGATTAATACTAAAACCCCAAGGGATTATGAACCGAAGGATATAATGTTAAACCCAAGGGACTAATATTATAAACCCAACATTGGTAAACCCTAATATAAATATTAGAAAGACTAAAATAAATATGGTTTATTTTCATGGTGAGAGAATCCTAGTCACAATGTGACATTCAACCATGGTTGGTCATGGTTGTCTGTGATTGACAATGGTTGACCATGATCGATATTATAAACCTAAGGGAATAATAAACCCAAGGCATTGATATTATAAACCCAAAGGAATAATAAAACTAAGGGATTAATACTAGAACCCCAAGGGATTATGAACTGAAGGGAATAATATTAAACCCATGGGACTAATATTATAAACCCAAATATAAATACTACGAACACTAAAATAAACATGGTTTATTTTGATGGTGAGACAATCCTTGTCACAATGCAACATTCAAACATGGTTCACCATGGTTGGCTATGATTGACAATGGTTGACCATGATTGATATTATAAACCTAAGGGAATAGTAAACCCAACTTATTTACATTATAAACCCAAATGAATAATAAACCTAAGGGATTAATACTAAAACCCCAAGGGATTATGAACCTGTTGTGGCCACCAACAACCCCCCTTCTTATTTAGTGTTATGAATAATACTAAATAAGTGGGGACCCTTAGTCAAAATAAAAATAAAAATGAATTAGTGCTTGTATTTCCTTTTTAATAAAACTTACCATCATAAACTTAGGAAAATACCTTTGAAAAATCCAAAAAGCTTAAGTTTTATGATGAGGAAAGATAAAATCACTCCTTAAAGAATATCGCATCACGGAAAAGGATAACACGATGCCTTCTTACAAGCCAAAATATAATATTGCGAGATTGCGATGCGAGATTACATATTAGAAAACATATATATCGCATCGCAAGCCTTAAAACATACTTACGCTGGGAAACCGCAGAAAACGCCTATATGCGATGGCGCATATCGCAAAATCGCACCTTGCAAGAAATACATTAACACGGAATAAGCACATACTACGATTATGCAATATTGTGACCATGAGATATTGCAATATCGCGATATCGCAATAGAGCGGCAAAGCGATCTTACGAAAGAATAACAAAATGATTTGTGATATTGCGATCTTGCGATAATGCGATGCAATGATTTGCGATATTGCAAAGCAAATCGCAAAATCGCTCCATTGCAAAATCTTTCAGCTCACTATTCGAGAAATCTTTTTCCCATAAAACAAGACCTGGTTATGTGCTTGAATGCTAATTAATGAGTTAGTTGCCAGTTGTTAATGAAATATGGTTTTGTGTTTATCGAAGAGCCAGTTCACGTAAGGTGGTATATTTTTGCATGTCTTTGGCATTTAAAGCTTTCCCGTCACTATTCCTTATCATTACTCTCACCTCACTTGTAAACTGCAAGAACGAAGAACAAAGAAATATACAAAGCAGTATACAAGATACTATGGGGAAGAAAGGCAAGGCTCCGATGTCCGAAGATAAAGAAATGGCGCCCTTGTACGTAGACACCGCCTGTAACAGAGACGCGGGTATTACCACTTGGGAATGCATGTATAATCTACTTGAGGAAGAAAATCCCAAGGTGATGGAGTTTACGGCTACTGCAGGTCCACAGGGGTCTTCCGAAGCATCAATTGCAGATTTAGCTTGCTCATTCTTGCACCGGCTAGTGGCGTGGCCCAAAATTCTCCCCTACATAGAGGTGGTTAAATGGGTACTGGATAGCGCGGACATAAACAGACAATTTAAAACTCAGGGTCAAGAACATACAGAATTACTATTTTCACAAAATTTGAGCTTTACAGCCACTAAAAGAAAGCAATCAAGAGGCGAAAATCTCACCAAGGAAGCCTGGATCAAGAAACGTAGGCAGTTTCCAATGCGCTTATCGCGCATTGCTGGGTAAAACTTCTCGAAATGGAAAGCTTCGAATTGCTCAGCTACCTGTAAGCCCCAGAAATTCGGAAAAAGTATGTTAAAGATAAAAAGCCAGTGTATGACTCTCAAAAACATCATTAATTCTACCGAAAAGATGGCACCAGCTCTTGCTGATTCCGTTTTCATAGCACA
This sequence comes from Pinus taeda, assembly GCA_000404065.3. Taxonomy (NCBI): domain Eukaryota; kingdom Viridiplantae; phylum Streptophyta; class Pinopsida; order Pinales; family Pinaceae; genus Pinus; species Pinus taeda. Next base: position 15,737 of record APFE030654552.1, read on the forward strand.
GTTAAAGGCTGAAGTCGGCCAACCGACTCTTCTCAAGCAAATTCTGAACGCTTGCGATGTTAAGGAGCAGATACATAAATAGTTAGATGTTAGATTTAATTTTAGAAATAGTTTTGCTTTATTTTTGCCTAGAAAAAGGACGGTCATTTAAACCGTATCCTATATTTTTGTAAAAAAGTTATTTTTAGATATAGTTAGTAGTATTTAAACCCTTCTCATGCATTTAGAGAAGGGTCCAGAAAATTATCAAAAACTTGTCCTTAGAACATGCACTTTTGCACCCTCCGAGGAGGTTTTGATGAATGAATGGAACGAGATTTATTGATTCTTGCATTTGATATCTGTTATTGATGTTGCACTTCTGTACTTTTAGTGGATGTTGGATTAAGAAGAGATAAATCGTTATCGCTTGAAGCTCATGAGTAGAACTAGTTATAAATGGTACTTCTATCTCTTAACTATTTCTATCTTTTGTGTTAAAGTGGTATTCAAGTTCAGTTGTTTACATATTAATGTGTGAATGCCTGAGTTATCATTTGGCACTTTTGTACGGTGATAGCTATTTATTTATGCTTAATGTATGAATAGCTTATTATGCGATATGTTCTTCACAACTGTTTCGTCTAACTTTTTATACAAAGTGGTTCATCTATATTGAATTCTTTTCTCATAACAGTTGAATGACCTTTATTACCGATTGTTATCTGAAATCTTTTTAGATCGCATAACAAAAAGATTACACCCCGGGTTAGTATAGATTTAGATGTTTCTGTTTTATTAGAATGCAATTGCATGTCATTAAATTAGAATTAGAATTAGAGCATCTTAATTAGGAACTATTATATCAGAAATATCAAATTCTACACACACACACTCATAAATTGGGAAATTGGTCCCATATCCCCAGTCGGACCCACCACACCAAACGAAAAAGGAGCTGCCAACCAAGGTCCGGACTGGGTGGGTATCCCCTTTGTTGTAGACCCAATTTTCGAGGCTTCAACAGAACCCAACGGAATAATATTAAACCCAAGGGACTAATATTATAATCCCAACATTCGTAAACCCAAATATAAATATTACAAACACTAAAATAAACATCATTTATTTTCATGGTTAGAAAATCCTTGGGACAATGTGACATTCAAGCATGGTTGACCATGGTTGGCTATGATTGACAATGGTTTACCATGATCAATATTATAAACCTAAGGGAATAATGATGCTGGGTTACCCCTGCTTTACCCATAGTATGCATGTACAATGCATAATCACATTCATCCAAGGAATTGTTAACTCTCTGTCGTGTTAAATCCTCAATACATTATATGGTTAGTGCCCCCATTAGTTAGAACTCATGTGGGAACATTCATCTATTAGCACATAGTCTAACCCTTCATATTCTTTCACTATCGGGAATTAAATCAACTCCCAAGCCTTCATTAACCCTTTTATTAAAGAGTTTCCCTAAATCCTTCCTATCCTTACTATCGGGACACATACACCCTTCTAAAACCATTATAAAACCCTTTAACCGCATATATAAACAAAACCCCCTTCTAAACTTTGGGTTATAACTAGACTAAATGACAAAACCCTTCTATCGGCGCTTTAATCCTTCGTAAACCATTTACAAAGGAAATAACCCCAAACACGCAAATACTTATCTTTTCTACCTTTCATAAGCCCTGCACAGTTATCGATAATTACTTTTATCGCAATCGGCCATTGTAGTTACCCACGGTCTTATAACATATATGCTCTGTTGTGCCTCCGATTCCGATATGCGACTATCAGAACAATTAAACCACTTTTAATATGAAAAGAAGGAAATACACTAAAATTACTCTCCGAACCATATAGCATAACTCAGAATTTATACATCCGCACTTATATTTATTGTTGGGTTCACCCCTCCATATAAAACTTTTGTTGCGCTACTCCTCCTCCGATCTCCGATCACCTATCCACCCAATCTCCGATCAGCTCTTATCACGATCGGCAATCGCTTGATCCCTACACTTTAAAACTTCTGATTCGACATGTGTTTACGGACCCAATGGATTCTAAGTTGCATTCGATAAGGTTTCGAGTCCAGACATACATCGCATGTCGCAATCACTTCCTCCCTTTGAAAGATTGCGATGTGATCCTGAAACCAATGTGAAGCGTTGGATCTGTGGGAGGAGATCAACGACAGAGGATAATTTGAAGGCCGATGAGTGGACCCGACGATATTTATAAATGCGGATGTATAAATTTTGAGATCCGCTTATATGGTTCAGAGTGGAAATTTAATGTATTTCCTTTGTATTTCTATAAAGTGTGTGCCAAGGGCTTTTATGCAAAAGTGTTATTCAAACATTCTGATAGTCACATATCAGAGTCGGAGGGGGATAAAGGTATGTATGTGGTATGACCATGGTAACTAGTGATGAGCGACTGCGATAAAGGTGATTCTCTGGAATTGTGCAAAGACCGAGGATTGGCGGAAAAAGGTATGATGTATGTGGTTTTATGTGTTATCAATTATAAAGGGTTTATAATGGATTGAAGCATGATAGAAGGGTTTTAAGGTTAAACACAATTATAACCCAAAGTTAAAAGAGGGTTTTGTATATGGTGCAGAATAAGGATTTAATAATGGCTTAGACCATGGATATGAGTCCCGATATTAAAGGGAATGAAGGTTAAGGGGTGATTAAAGTCCCAATAATGAGGGTTTAGACTTTGGGTTAGTCTATTAATATGTTTCCACATGAGAGATAATGGAAAGGGCCTTAACCATTACTATTAATGAAGTTTTGACCTGGTAGGTCATATCTATTCCTGGAAAAATGGTTTATGCATAGCTCTACATGCATACTGTGGGTAAAGCAGGGGTAACCCTGCATCAGATGTTGGACCATGGTAGACCATTAATAAAACCGCATATACAACCACTGTTAAATGTGGTTTAAAATGGTTGACCATGGTTGATTTTCATATTGAGACAATATTTCTCAAATCTTGTGATGTTGGACCATGGATATGAATTGCCATGGTTGATTATGGTTGAAACTGTTTATTTTCATATTGATACAATCTTTGTCACAATGCGACGTTGGACAAAGAGACCTATCTGATTAATAAACCCGAGCAATTAATATGAAAAAGCCAAGTGAATAACATTAAACCTTATGATTAACATGGTTGACCATGGTTGGCTATGATTGACAATGGTTGACCATGATTGATGTCATAAACCTAAGGGAATAGTAAACCTAAGGGATTAATACTAAAAACCCAAGGGATTTTCACTAAAACCCCAAGGGAATAATATTAAACCCTAGGGACTAATATTATAAACCCAACGTATATAAACCCTAAGAAAAATATTATAAACATTGAAATAAACATGATCGACCATCATTGATGTTCATATTGAGACATTCCTTATCACAATTCCATGTTGGACAATGGTCAACATCATAATAAACCATGTTTGACTCAAGAATAATAAACCCAAGCGATTGATATTATAAACCCAAGAGGTTGATACTAAAACCCCGAGGGATTATGAACCAAAGGGAATATTATTAAACAAAAGGGACTAATAATATAAACCAAAGTGATTGATATAATAAACCCAAAGGAATAATAAACCCAAGGGATTAATACTAAAACCCCAAGGGATTATGAACGAAAGGGAATACTATTAAACAAAAGGGACCAATAATATAAACCCAAGGGATTGATATAATAAACCCAAAGGAACGAAAAACCCAAGGGATTATTACTTATTTTCATGGTGAGACAATCCTTGTCAAAATGTGACATTCAAGCATGGTTGGCTATGATTGAAAATGGCTTACCATGATCAATATTATAAACCTAAGGAAATAATAAACCCAAGGTATTAATATGAGAAACCCAAAGGAATAATAAAATGAAGGGATCAATACTAAGACCCCAAGGGATTATGAACCCAAGGACTAATATTATAAACCCAACGTATATAAACCCTAAGAAAAATATTATACATTAAAATAAACATGATCGACCATCATTGATTTACATATTGAGACAATTCCTATCACAATTCCATGCTGGACCATGGTCAACATTATAATAAACCATGTTTGGCTCGGGAATAATAAACCCAAGGAATTGATATTATAAACCGAAGGGATTAATACTAAAACCCCAAGGGATTATGAACCTAAGGCAATATTATTAAACAAAAGGGACTAATAATATAAACTCAAGGGATTGATATAATAAACATGAGGCAATAATAACCCCAAGGGATTCATATTATAAACCCAAATGAATAATAAACCCAAGGGATTAATAAACCCAAGGGAATAATATTAAACCCAGGGGACTAATATTATAAACCCAACATTCGTAAACCCAAATATAAATATTACAAACAGTAAAATAAACATCATTTATTTTCATGGTTAGAAAATCCTTGTGACAATGTGACATTCAAGCATGGTTGACCATGTTTGGCTATGATTGGCAATGGTTTACCATGATCGATATTATAAACCTAAGGAAATAATAAACCCAAGGAATTAATATGAGAAACCGAAAGGAATAATAAAATGAAGGGATTATTCCTAAAACCCCAAGGGGTTATGAACCGAAGGGAATAATATTAAATCCAACGGAGTAATATTATAACCCCAACGTATATAAAACCCAAGACAAATATTATAAAAATCAAAATAAATATGATCGACCATCATTGATTTTCATATTACAAACCTAAGGGAATAGTAAACCCAACTTTTTTACATTAATACTAAAACCCCTAGGGACTATGAACACAAGGGAATAATATTAAGCCCAAGGATTTACCAATATGGTTGAGACAATTCCTATCACAATTCCATGTTGGGCCATGGTCGATATTATAATAAACCATGTTTGACTCGGGAATAATAAACCTCAGTGATTGATATTATAAACCCAAGGGATTAGTACTAAAACCCCAAGTGATTATGAACCTAAGGAAATAATATTAAACAAAAGGGAATAATGAACCCAAGGGGTTGATATAATGAACCCAAAATAATAATAAATCCAAGGGATTAACACTAAAACCTCAAGGGATTATGAACCCAAGGAATTATTAATATTAAAAACCTGAACGAAGAAAACCAATAATTTGATATTATAAACCATTGGGAATTAATAAACCCAAGGGAAAAATATTAGAAACCAAAGGAATCAAAAATGGTGAGGGATTAATAGGAATTAATTTTTTAAACCAAAGGAAATTGTAAACCGAACCTAAGCCCTACATCCATGGCATCAATATATAAACATAAATAATGCTATAACACAAAAAATAACAAAAAACATAAACGAAAACCAATATAAGAAGCACATTGCAAAGCATAAAGCACTAAAACATGATAAATCATCATTACATTAATAATAACACATTTATATCACTACATTATAAACAATAAATAGAATTTAATCCATAAATACATTGATATCAATACATGAATGTATTAATAGTATAAATCTCAAGGATATTGATATAAACACGTAGAACATGAAATCCCAACATCAATATTATAAATGTAAACTCTAAAGAAAACCCCAAACCCATAAAGGAAACAATGAAAATAGCATAAAGTCAAAGTAAAAAAGGCACGAGTAGAGAAGTGAGGCGTTGGCGCATACTAACTGTTGGATCTCAGTGATCAACGGTCCAGATTAAACAACAGAGTAACTTAAAGGAACTATCGAAATCGTTCTATGGAGTAGATCAACGATCATTGCATATGGAAGAGCACAGGAGTTAACATAGTAAAAAGGTAGGTTTATAACCTCAAGTGGTATTTCGAGCGGCAAAGCAGTGGTAAGCGATATCGAGAGTTTTGGCTCCGATTCCACAAATCAGATAACAGATAGCAACGGAGGAGTGTGGGGAAACTGCTTCATCGGTAGTTAACCCCCGTGTGTTTTAGCCCCTTTTGTTTATTAAATCCATTGTGTTTAATACTAAGACCCAAGCGATTGATAATATAAACCCAAGCGATTGATATTATAAACCCAATGGATTCATACTAAAACTGTTAGAAATTTATATATTACAGAGTAATGGAACACATAGAATATTGCAGAAATATAAACACAGAAAATGCATAAAACCAGAGAGACACAGATATAAGTGGTTCACCTAGTTTGGGCCACGTCCACCCCGAACGACCATTCCTTCCTTTCTATTATCCAGCAAAATGAAGAGACACAACCTAAAACTAATCCGCTGTAATATGCTCTGTTTTCTCTCACAGTCTCACCTCTCTGTTTCTCGCTCGGAGAATACACATCTATTACACAGCCTCAAATAAAATGCCCTCATACAAAGACAGGGGTTGCCTTATAGGGAAAAAAAAACCCTAAACTAAACATAAGTTCTACCATCAGATCATCTTCCTGATGAACTACCTAGATTGACTAGAAATTACTATACTTTTAAAAGGCAATTTTACATTTGTTTTAAGCTTCGGGGGTGCTGCCCCTGAAACCCCCGCCGGGGGACTGCTGGAGACCCCCCCAGCCAGGGGGGGATCGGCCCCCCCGAACCCCTGCGAGGGGGACAAATCCCCGCCGCACCCCCCTCCCCCTGCGTGGAGGGGTGTACAAACTGCCTGGGGTATACATCAGGCTGAAACAAAAACCTCTAAACAATCATGCTCCATACCTAACAGTCTCCCACTTGGAGAATGATTGTAGCAACTCCATCACTGCTTCATTTGCTAGAAAATGACTCCTCTTTGGACCTAATTGTTTCTCGTCTTCATCGTCATCCTTGAAGACCAATTGAAACTGAGCATATTATCAGTTTCTCCCTGGTTAGAAATTTTGTTAGCATATCTGCAGCATTCTAGCTAGTGTGTATCTTTTCCAGCTTCAACTCTCCATCTTCCAACATTGATCATATGAAATGGTACTTCAGTTGTATGTGTTTAGTCCTAGAATGAAATGCTGAGTTCTTTGCAAGATGAATGGCACTTTGGCTCACTGTATAGCATGCCCATATCATGCTCCTTACCCAATTCACCCATAAACCTTTGTAACGAAATCATTTCTTTACTAGCCTCTGTAGTAGCAACATACTCTGCTTATGTTGTTGAAAGTGCAACAACACTTTGGATTTTTGAAACCCAACTGACAGTTGTTCCACCTACAGTAAATACATATCCTGTAGTGCTCCTCCTGTTATCTCTGTCACCTACCATATTTGCATCAACATCCCTATAGAGAAATGTTTGAACCACCAAAGCATAATGCTTGATTTGTGTTACCTTTCAAATATCTAAGAATCCATTTCACTGCCATCCAATGTTCCTTTCCTGGATTGTTCATGTACCTACTTACAACTCCGACTACATGTGTAATATCAGGCCTCGTGTAGACCATTGCATACATTAAGCTTCCAACTGTTGATTTATATGGAACTTTAGACATATAATCCATGTCTTCTTGGGTCTTTGGGCACATTTCCTTACTAAGTTTGAAATGGCTAGCAAAAGGTGTACTAACTAGTTTTTCATTGTGCATATTAAATCATTTCAGCACCTTTTGTATGTACTCATTCTGAGACAATGTTAATTTGCAATTTTTCCTGTCTCTAGTTATTCGCATACCAAGGATTTGTTTTTGCAGCTCCCAAATCCTTCATTGCAAATGAATTTGCCAATTTTCTTTTGAGCACATTTATTTCCTGCATGTTAGACCCTACAACAAGCATGTCATCTACATACAACAATAATATAATATAGCTGCCATCATTTTTCTTTTTTAGATAGACACAATGATCAAAGTGACATCTAGTATAACCTTGTTCAAACATAAACTTGTCAAATTTTACATACCACTGCCTTGGAGCCTGTTTTAATACATACAAGCTCTTCTTCAACCTACACACTAGTTTCTCCTTCCCTTTTACCTCATATCCTTGTGGTTGCTGTATATATATCTCTTGCTCCAAATCCCCATGGAGAAAGGTTGTCTTTACATCTAACTGCTCAAGATGCAAATCTTAAACTGCTACTAGACATAAAATAGTTCTGATTGAAGTCATTTTAACAACAGGAGAAAATATTTCATCAAAATCAATACCTTTCTTCTGTGTAAACCCCTTAACCACAAGTCTAGGTTTGTACCTCTGTTTTCCTCCATCTTCTTCCTTTAGCCTGTAAACCCATTTATTTTTTAATGCAGTTTTACCTGCAAGCAACTTGACTAAGTCCCATGTTTGGTTATGCATTAAGGAGTCCATCTCTTCTTCCATGGCTAGTTCCCACTTCTTCCTACTTTCAACCTACATTTCTTCTACATAACATTCGGGTTCACCAAAACCAGTCAACAATAAATAAATAATATAATGAAGGAGAGTGTCATTCAAGGGGTATATTTATCCTTGTAGATCATCTAACACCACTTCCAGGTGTTTGGGGTGTCTGTTGCTATTGTGGTGGTTGTTGTTGTTGTGGTTGTTGATTATTGTTATTTTTAGGCACCTTTACTTTTTCAATGATTTCATCAAGGACTACATATTCCTTGTTTCTTTTTCCTGCTTCTTTTCCTACAACTGATTCTTATACAAGACCTTTTCATTGAATATTACATCTCTTCTCTTAATGATTTTGTGGTTTTCGTAATCATATAAGTGATAACCAAAATAATTAACACCATATCCAATAATGGTACATTTCTTTTACTTTGCCTCAAGCTTTGTTCTATTTTCTTTATTAATATGGACAAAGGCCTCACAACCAAAAGGCTTTAAAAAAGAGTAGTTTACCTTTTTACCTATCCATGCTTCCTCTGGAACACCACCATCCAAGGAACTTGAAGGCCCTTTGTTTATTATATAAATAACAGTATCTACAACATCTGCCCAAAATTGTAAAGTCAATCCTGCATGCAATCTCATGCACCTTGTATGCTCCATGATTGTTCTATTCATTCTTTCTGACACACCATTTTCTTGTGGTGTTCTTGGAACTGTCTTCTCTCTGTAAATTCCATGCTCTGAATAGTACCTATCAAACTCTTTGCTGCAATATTCACCTCCGTTGTCTAATCTGAGACACTTCAATTTATTTCCTGTCTCAATCTCAGCCAAAGCTTTCCATGTCTTGAAAGTATCAAATACATCAGATTTATTCTTAATACAATAAATCCAAGTTTTTCTAATTGCATCATCAATAAAATTAACATAATAATGAGAGCCACTGAGAGATTATACCTGAGCAGATCCCCATACATTTGTATGCACAAGCTCTAATTTTTCACTCTTTTTTTTTCTCAACTATAAGAAATCTGACTCTCTTCTGTTTTCCATAAATGCAATTCTCGCAGAAGTCCAAATCAACATTCTTCAAACCCGGCAACAAATTCCTTGAGTGAAGAATCTTCATCCCCTTCTTCACTCATGTGTCCGAGCCTATGATGCCATAATGCTGCATCTGCTCCTTTGGAAGTTAAAGCATTAACAGAGTTAGAAACACCATTGCATAAATACAATGTACCAACCTTTTCACCTTTTTCTATTACCAGGGCTCCTTTGGTGACCTTCCAAGCTTTATCTGTGAAAGTTGTCACAAAACCTTAACCGCCTAACTGCCCTGTTGAAATGAGATTTTTCTTCAGATCTGGAACATGCCTTACCTCCTTTAGTAGCCATTGGTTTCCATTCTGTTGTTTTACAAGAACCTTAACCATTCGAACAATTTTATAGGGTTTATCATCACCCAAATGGACTTGTCCAAAATCTCCTTGAACATACTCATGAAAAAATTTCTTATCAAGTGTGGCATGGAATGAGGCCCCTGAATCTACCACTCAGGAATCAGTAATATTTTCGAAAGAAAGAATCAAAGCATCTTGTAACACCTCACCTGTAACGCCTTCGCTATTATGCGATGAGCGGGCGCTGGGGGAACGGGTGTGCACGCACCAGACGGGCGTTGGGGGAACGGCCGTGCACGCACCGGGTGGGCAAAATGCGATGTGACAGAGGGCGCGCACAACCGCGCGTGGCTGGAGCATCGGGCAGAAGTACATGACGAAGCGATAAACCTACAACTTATTTGCAACGAAAGACAGAAATGCAATTACGACACTTGTGAACGACACTTGGAATGAGAGCGATGGAAGGAGGCTTATACCCAATGGAGTATGGATGCGCTGGAGGGCTAGCCGACGGGTTCCAAGAGCGTTTAGGAGGGAGTAACCATGTGTTGGGGGGTCGGCTGGGCAAGCCACCACCCACTCCAAACATGTGTATATATGAGTGCGTTTTGGAGGTCATTGCGAGACAAGTCAAACATCCTTGGATCTTCACTAAGGAAACAAGAAGTAAGTGCGCAGAAAGGGAAGGAATGTGCATAGCCCATGCGCATGTCTTATTGAAGGTTGTTCACTTGGTGATATTCTTGGAGATTGGTCGAAGGTTGTGTTAGCTCCTGCTGCAGCACGTATTCATTTTTCATGATTGGCATTTCACAGGCCAAATATGTTGTACTTTGCTTGCTGCAAGGCTCCATATTTGCTCAAACAGTCTCCAAATGAAGAAGGCTACTTCAAGGTCATTCAATTGCCTTCAAATTTTGTAAATTTATCCCGGTATCGCTACTTTTAGTTAAATGGAGGTCCAAATAGTTTAATCTTGGTCTCCCTAGGTTTAAATTTCCTGTTTTAGAATATAGAGATTGCAAGTCTGTCCAAATAGTTTAATCTTGGCAGACTCTTAGATAGGTAGAGAAACAGAAGATTCCAACAGTTTAATCTGGGCTCCGGAAGAAATAAGGATAGTACGTAGATAAGAAAGCATCAAAAGAAGATGTATGATGGGTTTGGAAGTCTAAGTGCACCCCCAAGCAAAAAAAGAAAAAATGCTAGGCAAGTAGGCTGGGTAGGTAGTTCTGAGGCTGTTGAATTGCTGACCAGTTCCAAGTTTGTAGGTATCATATCATGCAGAACATAATCAGCAAAGATCTGTAAGAAAAAGGCTCAAATGAGGTATAACTAACTCCCCTTCTCTGTTTTCCCCGATCATTAACTAACATCCCGAAAAGAGGTCAAGATCTGCTTGACACCTCTTGATTTCATCATCTTCATCACTCCGGTTGAGTAAAGATCTGCTTTACTCAAAGTTGTTCCATATCTTATCCCGAAGTATGGTCCTACCCCTTGTAACAGCCTAAGTTTTCCTGAACTTAGCGCTTTCTTACCATCTCCATATTAACCACTAACAATATTATGTAGCTCCCTATGTTTCCCGTCCCTATATTAATATTAAGTAAAAATCCCTTATGTAATATCCCTCCCCTCGTTGAAAAATAACCATATCAATTCCTGAGAATTGTTTAGTTTATCAGAAACTATGAAAGAACCCCGACCCCTGAACCACTTCCCAAATACGATGGACTCCTTCCAAAGTATAAGGTTTCCCCGAGGTAGTCGGACCCCTTCCGAAACCTTATATGACTTTCACACCCACTTCCTTACCTTTTCCACTCAAAACCATTTTCACGTCGCAACCTCGCGCTCTCATATTCATGTGAAACATAGCCCACCCGTCCCCCGCCGATGCGACATTGCGATATCGGCGATCGACGATCACAAATGCTGAGTGTCCAAACCACTCACCTTTCCTCTCCGCCGATGTGATATCGCGATATCGCATATCGGCAGTCGCAAGCGCCAAATGCCCAACCCAATGATGCCCCTCTTTCCCCGCCGACGCGATATCATGATATCACATCGGAGTCTCTTCACCACAGTCCATACAGTACCTCACCACGTGGCTCTGTACCAGGGACCCACAGCTGATGTCATCCGCCGCACAGCTGATGCCATGCTTACGTCAGCAGCCAGGAAAAGCCGAAAAAGCTTCGCGCAAGGAGAAAAGTCGTACTACGGAGCTCCATATCAAGAAACATAGGCAATTTCTGATGCGTGAATAGCGGGAAATAGGCCATTTAGAGGAATATTCAGGGAATCCTCTGGTTGCTGAGCCCACTGCGCACCGAAAAAGCCTGAAAATCGCCCAAAAGTGTCAAAGGATCCGGTTTGAAGACAACAGTAGATCATTCACAGAGTTTAAAGTTTATCAGATCAAATCAACAGGTATCAAGTGTGTCAAAGAGTATTAGTCGACGGTGGACACCATCAATGTAGCGGCAAAGTTTATCAGAGAATATCTTGAGCGGCGGCCCAAAGCAAGAGAAAATTGAATATCTTCCAGCAGATTCACAGAAGGAGAACGAAACTACTTGAAGCTCTCAAATCATAATAATTGCACATTCAATTCGCACCAAAGCCGAACTGCAGCCCCGAAGCTCATTCACTTCAGGAGCACTGCATCTGGTCCCCAAAGGCCACCTCGTCACCTGTTCCGATTCAGCTGCCCCCAACGCAGCCAAAAAGATTTACTTGCATTTAATTCCAGCAACATTTAGATTTTTGAAGTGTTCTAAGCAGGCCTGTCAAGGTCACTTGTAATGATGTCTTCCCGATATTTTGTTTATAAATACCACCCAAAGCGATATTGTGAAGGGTTGGTTGGTTGGTAGTAGTAGTTGTTGGTCAGTTTCCTTTCCAACAATTTCTCTGAGTAAAGACTCGCACTGTAACTGTCATATTTTTCATAATCAAAGATTGCTGAAAGCATGGATTGCGAAACAACTTGTTGTTTTCTCTTGGCCGAGGAATGATCACGGAATTCCTGTGTCTCTGCATGATCCAATAAGTGTTCTTCTTCCCTGTTTATTTTATAATTTATCATCTTTCCGCCTTGCTAAGTCGCAGGAAAAAAGAATAGCTTAAGATTTGTTTCATTACACCTTAAGTTCAATTTCTGCGCTTTTCTATGTTTTCTTCAGAAACAGCTATGAGCTAGAATTCTTAAATGCTCTAGTTTACCCTGTTTCTTTC
>APFE030654559.1:9182-46190 GCA_000404065.3 Pinus taeda
TTTTTTCAAAAGAGATTTTTGTTTTTTTATAAAAACACTCAAAACTATGACTGAAGCAAATCTTGAGAAAACTATGAATAAAGCAAATCTTAAGATCTACAAACTATAAAAAACTACTTGAAGTAAAAGCTTACAAGATTTTATTTTAAGGATGTTTTACTTGGCGATAAGCAAACCAAGGACTAACTTGTCCAGAATCACAAATGAGTCAAAAAACAAATAATTTTTTGTTCTCTTTTGTAAAAATGAAAACCAAACTTTTAACACAAGCTTTTTCGAAGTTTCGCAAAGAGAAAACACAAGATGGATTCCTCAACAAAGGTTGATTTTGCAAATGGTTAGACTCATAAGAAGGCTGGTAAAAACCAAGGTGATCTGAGGCTTCTACACTTCTAAGCTCTAAGCTACTACATGACCAAAATGAAAATCAAGATCGGCAACCAAAACTTCTAGGAATTTCACCTAAAACCCTAACACCAATGGAATTAAACCAAGGAAATCTTTTAACAAGTCACATGCAGGTCTGGGTAGAGGATAACAACATCTAAACCGAAATAAAACTAATTGAAAGAGTAAAATTTAAGTTTTTCAAAATTTTAGCAGGGTCCGGAGGTTCAGAGTTTACACAGGTGCATGCACTCTCTGCGTGCAAAGTAAACATGTGTATAAGTACGCACTTTGATACAAGCATAGGCTGCAGGGTTCTCCTAAAAGAAAAAACAATCCTAGATCTACTAAATCCACCCAATTCCACACACAACAAGCCAAAAACAGAAACAAAAACACAAGTTTTTCAAGTCAAAGTAAAAACAAGGAAAGCAATCAAGTCCCGAGTGGACTCACCATATTTTCACATGGAATGAGTCGAGGTTGCGGACAAGATCGACCTTCCTAGTATCTAAAGATATCTAGTGACAAGCAAGCCAATCAAAAACTATCTTTCTCTAAATATGCAATTAAAAACAAAGGCAAACAAGTGTTCTAGGCCTACCTTGGGTCCAATACAAGTTTTTGGAAGCCTCGCTCCCTCGCTCCAAATGAGCTTCCTTGAAGTGTAAGTCTGCAAACACAAACAAGCAAACAAATTAAATAGCACCTGAAAAGCCAATATCCTAAAGCATATTCATCATAATGATCAAGAGATTAATGAAACAAACCACATAAAGAAAATTGTTTGAGAAAAGAATCTGATTGTAATTAATCAAATGAAAGAAGAACTTTAGAACCTGTGCCTTATGCTGTACAAGCTCCCTCCCAGGGTCGACAGGAAGTCTCCTCTCACTTTGACAAGTTTAACTCACTTCCTCCCAATGAAACCAAAAGGTATGTGATCTCTCCTCTCAAGTTTAACTAGGAAGTCCCAATTCCATCAACATTTACCCTAAAAAATGTTCAGCTTCTAACCTCTCCAGCAACTGACCCAATGACTTAATTTATAGTGCAATTAAGGGAAGTTACTAGGTCCTCCTTCAAAGGGATAAAACCCTCCTTCAAAGGGATAACTCCTCCTATCAAGGGATTAGATCCTTCTCTTTTGGGATGCATGAACCACCTTGGAGCGAACAATCCACGTCAAAATTCCTTCTAGAAACATCTAGAATTAACCCAAGTGAGTTTTTTAGAATAAACTTGCGCCTTTTTGAATTTTACAGGGGTACGCACCCACCCCTTTAGAGACAGAGCGTGCAGATATGCAGGTAATATGAACAAAGAGTACGAGCCCGCAAGCAAAAGTGAGAGAAACTGCAGAACCAAATTTTTATTGATTTTTAATGTCTTTCTCTCATTTGCAAAGCTTAACATGAAGAACTAAGGTCTGAGACTTGCTTAGGAGGCTAGTATAAGTGATGATAGACCCATACTGACTCCAAATAGTCATGGTGACGATATTTTTGTGTAACAACTAGAGTCACCTTTAGCTTTTTCTTGACTCTTAGAAATTGAAAAAGCAAAGTTGTGTCAAAGCGTCATGAAATTTATTTAATTCAGAATAACATCCCTGTTCCTTCGTTGATCTTAGGTTGAGGTAATGGAGTCCACCAATCAAGGATTTCCCCTTAGGGGAAATCCTAGTCATTTCTCTTCTTGGCGAGATATTGGTGCTCCATATATGGCTACATTGTCCCTTCCAGGAATCACAATTGGCCTGCCGGTATGGCTATTTTCAAACTCTGTCGTTCAAAACATCGTAATTCCTCAACAATCTAATCACCAACCAGACGATACTAGAGTTGCTCCCTCACCTTCTACTTCCTTTGTTTCTCCCTATCCTTCTTCCTATTCACTTGGTGAAACTAGTGATACTAAAAACCAAGTAACTGAGAAGAAGAAGAAAGGGAAGGAAGAGAAGAAGAAGTGAGTCAAGCAAGGGGGAAACCATGAATCATCTGGCAAAAATCTGCACATTAAATCTCCTAAATATCCTTGTCTAATGTGCCAAGGAAACCATTTTCATCGAGATTGTCCTTGCATTCCACGAATCTTGAGAGAATGGTCTCCTCGTGCGCACCATCCGGTGTCATCAACCTCTGGCGATCATGTTGACAACACACCATCGACTAGTGAAAATGAAGTTCCTAGATAAAAAGTAAAGGTCAAAATTCCATGTAAATTATGCGATGAAGACCACAACCTTCGCTAATGTCCTTTTCTAGATGAGGCCAAGAGAATCTTACATAACCATCCTGCTTCACCGTAGTGGCTTCCACCTGGATACAAGAGACTCTTACCAAGTCCATCGCTAGTTGAAAATCCAACTGACATACCTCAGTTGTCGGTCGAAACACCTATTGTTGACGATAAACCCTTTGAGTCCATATCAGACCAAAGTCAACAAGTTGAGATGGCAGCCGACCTAGTCTTTCCTTTAGAAGGTCAACCTTCAAATGATATAGTCTCCAAAGAGAATGAGAATGACACCATTCAAATTCTTTCTGTTAACATAGAATTTGATGAACATGGGGGCAATCTACCTGTTCCTTTACCACAAGAGGGAATTTTCCCATTTTGAGAGATTCATCCAACCATTTATATGGTCCCTCCTACAATCAATCTAGTCGTTTCCTTCGATTGGAATCTACTAGCTAGAGCCCGCCTTCCATCTAATATACCATTCCAAATCATAGTACAAGTTTACAAATTGATCATGTTTGGCACAATCATAGATGAAGGAGCTTCTGTGAGTATCATTTCCTCAAATTCTTGGAAAGCACTTGGTTCACCATCGCTTCTGCTTGAGAATCGAAATTTGTTAGGCTTCAACAAAGGAACTAGTCGACCGTTAGGGATCCTTCCAAATTTTCCTATAACTTTGAGAAGGAAAACCATTCACTTGAATGTGATGGTAGTCCAATGGCCACTAGATTACAATCTACTCCTTGGTTGTGACTACATTTATAGCATGGGAGCTATTGTTTCCACACTCTTTCGAGTGATGTGTTTCTCGCATGAAGGCATAATGGTGCAGCTTGTCGACCAAATTTCATTTCCTGGTTCAAACATAGCTACGAGTTAAACACCATCCCTAAATGATCTCTTTTCTTCAGGAATGTATCTTCAACCTCCAATTCATCCACCTAATTGCCGCGAGTAATTTGGTGAATGTAACGAAGCTTAGGGGGGAATGCACCCTGGTCTGCTTCAGCAGACGAACCCAGATGAAAAAACAGATTTCCTTGTAGGTTATATAACCATTCTAAAACACCATTTCTGTGTAGGATATGGGATCAGTCTGGAACATTTATCTCCTCGCACGTTATGTGATTGGAAGCTCATACCATTCACCTTTGTCTATTTCGATGGATAGAGCCAAGGAAGTATTTTGTCTACTCCACAGACAAAATGATCCTACTTAAATGCAGGAACTTCCATAAGGTAACTGGAAATTCTCATTTTCGCAACACCTGGGGGCGTGCAAACCTTTCTGACGCAAATGAAAAGCAACCAGCGTAACTCTAACCTTGTAGTGTTTTAGATTAAATTTTAGTTCAACTGCTTAGGTTAGGTGAATGGATTGATCCACCATTCACCTTTGTTGGTGGCACGCAGGCAAAGCAAAGGAGACGTTTTATCTAAACTATCCTACCTAACCTTAGTATTTCATTAACTCTTAGTGTAGTTAGTGTTGGCATTATGATACATATGTTGTACTTGATGGCAACCCACTCATCTCAGATGATAAATTATAGTGCAACAAAGTTATTTTCTGATTCACGGACTTTAACGGAGAGAAAAGTTCACGTACTTTCATGCAGAAAAGAAATTTCCTTTCATGAAGAGAAAATTTCACACACTTTCATGTAGAGAAAAGTTCCTTTCATGCAGAGAAAATTTCATGCACTTTCATGCAAAGAAAAGTTCCTTTCACGCAGAGAAAAGTTCACGCACTTTCATGCAGAGAAAAGTTCCTTTCATGAAGAGAAAAGTTCACACACTTTCATGCAGAGAAAAGTTCCTTTCATGCAGAAAAATTCACGCACTTTCATGCAGAGAAAAGCGCGCACACATGGGAAATCTTATGGTTGGTTCATGGTATTAGTCCGAAAGTTTTTGATCCTATGGTTTTGGTCCGTGGTATTGCATCCAAAAGTGTTGATCACAAGTATTGGGTCCATGGTATTGAATTGTTATGGTTTTTGGTCCGTGGTATTGTGAAAGGCCTAAGGCTATAAAAGAGGAAGGAGATCATTTGGCAAGGCATCTTATGAATTATTGAATATCTGATAAAGTGTTAGATCTAGAATACTGTGATTGGGTTATGGTGCAGATCTGGATCTGAATGAAGAAGGAACCTGAGTGCAAGGAGAAGGATAAGTTCTATTGATGGGTCAAAATCTTAAGGCTGGAATAGTGTGTTCTGGGTTCAGAAGTGGGGTGTGATTACTGATCTCGGTACAGTCGTTAGAGAAGTGTTTATTTTGATTTAGTTTTGATTGGTGAAAAGGTGATTGGTTGATGCAGAAATTCTTGATGTTTGATTGATGTTATTTGTGGATCCAGTCTGAAAATTTATGAAACATGGTCCCTGGAAGAAAGAGAAGGTTGTAATCTTCTGTAGGTAGCAGCCTGGATACTAGTATCTCAACTAGTACAAGAACTAAGGGGGTTGTAGCTCCCTTCCAAGAGAAGCTGGAAAATGAGAAAAGGTTGTAGCTCTCTGCAGGTAGCAGCCTGCGTACTGGTAAAGGACTGCACCAGTACAGAACCATTGTAAAAAGAAGTTTCTAATTGAAAAGAAAGAGACATATTGCAGCAGGTGGTTTTCACCCACATTGGGTTTCCACCTTATATCTTGTGTTATTGTGTGTGATTGTCTTCTGCTCTATTTTTCTATTCCTGGTTACTGTTTATATGATCCTGATGCACAAATTAATGTTCAACATCTGTAGAATATTTTAAATTATAAGTTTGTATGATATACGCGGGTTTCCTTATATGTAGTTGCATATATACGCGGTTTTCTCTAACTGAAGTAGCGTATATGTTCTGGGTTTGAAAAAGAAAATAATTGACCAAATAACACTGATTCACCTCCCCTCTCAGTATTATTTCCAACACTAATTAATAAAATTAATCAAGAGCACTTTCTATTACATTTACTTTACTTGTCTCTTGATGGTTTGAGTTTTCATATGCAAAGTCTATTCCAAAAGAAAGTATTGTAATCATTTCAAACAAGTGTTTTCTTTTCATGTTTCAAGTCTAATTGCATATTGATGTCTTTGTTTAGCACTTCCTTTCTTTTACATTTCCAAGTTAATTACTAATTTTTGGGTTTTGGCAAGATATGTTTCACATGTTTTGATTTTTAAAGTTGATTATCTCAAAAGCATTTTTTATCTTACATACCTTGTGCTAACAATTCTTATTTACATTTCAAGGTGACTTCGTTTTCTCTTTTGAGAGCATTGCATTTTACTTTGAGCAAATATATCTTTAAATTGTTGAGTGGATTCCTTATAAGGCACTGGTTTTATGGTTTTTAATCATATTAATGATTGGCATTGTTATTTCAAGTTGTTCACTTCATATTTGCTCATAAATTCTTAAAAGTAATACATTTTCACTAGAACACTCTCCTAGAAACTCACATCTTTTAACTTAACTTTTCATTAGGGACCACCCCCTTTAGCTAAGCTCAAATGGAGAGAGTCAAGATTAGTGTGACAACCCCTTCTTTGAGTTCCCTGCCACCAACCACACCTTGTGGGGTTGAAGCTAAGTTACAGGAAACGTGGGTCTAGGGTCCGTTTCTGTACGGAACGAAAACCCGTACTGGCACATTTCTCGAGCAGGAAATGTGGCTAGTACGACTGAAAACAAGTTTCCGGTCCATACATCAGAGTTTCCTCTTGTAACTTGACTTTTTCTTGTATTTTTTATTTTTATTTTTTTACTTCTAATTTTTTATTGGGTCACTCAAATATCCTCTAGATGCTTCTAGATGTCTCAATTTATAGAAAAAAAAAAAAAGGATTTTTTTGAGTGGGGCAGCCCTAGTGTTGATATGCAGTTCATGGTAATGTGACATTCTCCTTTATTTTTCATTTTCATCATTTTACTTAAATTTTTAACATTACTATGAAATGACTCAGGATATTTGAGAGTGGTTTCGCCCTCATTGGATTTCATATCAGGAAAGTAGAATTTTAGATCTCACTCAAAATCCAGCAGACTTATTTGTTTTTCAGGATTGGCGGGATTGCAATGTTTCCATTGGATTTTGTCATGTACTAGGGTATGGAACTTGTATTTAATCAAGAGAACCAAGCCCTTTATGCATGGGAGACTCCCAATAATCAAGAGCATGTAGGGTACTAGAGTATGAAACTTGTATTTAATCAAGAGCACTAAGGTCAGTCGACTATGTAGGAGGAGATTCCCAGTCAAGCATGAGACAAGAAATTAGAAATTTGTCGTGGTTGATTTTGGATATTTCTAATTTCATTATGTGATCATTTATTAGTAAATGTGATGTAAATTTAGAGACTTATAGTTTATGCATTGACAATTGACAATTTAATCGTAATGTAATAAATTAGAATGTAACATATATGCTTTATGATTACACATATTTCTTAAATGTCCTGATATATATATAATATAATAATATATATATATATATAATATATTGCATTTCCCCGTTTCCAAAATTTCGGGGGGTTACCTTTCGTACCCGTGCCCGTTTCGGAAACTCGTACCCGTTTCCCCATTTTGTGCAACTTAGGGTTGAAGGCTTTCCTCACTGACTTGTAAAGTGTAGGTGGCATGGTCAACAGGCCTCAAGGAGGACGTTCTGAGGCATATACTAGAGTGTGACACATGCCAATGGAACAAGGGAGAGAAGACACACCCCTCCGGTCTACTACAGTTGCTTCCCATTTTGGAGGGAAAATGGGAAAGCATATCGATGGATTTCATCACCGGGCTGCCCACAGTACAGTGCAAGGACTGCATATATGTGGTGCGGATCACTTGACAAAGTACGCACATTCCTTTGCCATTCCAGCCTAGTACTCGACCTCACATGTGGCCGAATTGTTTTTCAGGGAGGTATTTCGGCTACATGGTCTCCCCAAGACCATTGTCAGTGACCCGGATAGCAGGTTCATGGGTGGGTTTTGACAGGAGTTATTCAGATTGGTGGGTATGGAACTCACCCCGAGTACCAGTTACCACCCACAGACGGATGGCCAAACAAAGATAGTTAACAAGTGGTTGGAGGGCTACTTGCGTAACTATGTGAAAGGGTAGTAGAAGGCATGGATACGAAGGCTGCATTTGGAGGAACATTGCTACAAGACTATGCATCACGTGCCTCTAGGTATGTCACCATTTCAAGCCCTATATGGTTATGATGCATTGTCTTTCGCTGACGTTATGTTTGGAGATAATAGGGCCCCAAGGGCCAAGTACTGGATACAGGAGAGCCAAGACATCTTGAGGTCTCTAAAAGAACAATTTGCAAATGGTCCAAAATCAGTAGAAGCTTTATGCAGACAAGGGCAGAGTTGAGAGGCAATTTGAAGTTGGGGACTTGGTATTTTTTAGGCTCCAACCATATTGGCAGTCTATGCTCAAGCAGAAGGGGGCTGAAAAACTTTAACCCCGCTTCTATGGGCCCTATCTTGTTGCTTGTAAGGCAAGGGAGGTAGCATATGACTTGGAGCTACCACCAGGGAGCCAGGTGCACAACATTTTTCATGTGTCACCGCTACTACAAAGTTACACCCTATGGACGATGAAGGCCATTTGGTGTTGGAACCAGAGGCCATTTTGGATTCCAAAGAGAGGCACCTGCGTAATAGGGTCATCAAGGAATTTCTTATTAGATGGAGGAATCTACCAGATGAGGATGCCACCTGGGAGGGGGAACGAATACTACAACATCCTTCTTTGCAGTTGCTTGAGGACAAGCAATGTTTTGGCGAGGAGGACTGTAATATTCCTACTTAGTGTTTCACTAAGGGAATATCAAAATTTTGATCAATTTTGGAATTCACATTATCTCACTTAGGAAAAAGGGGGCCTAGGGGACCCATATGTGATTTTTGGCCTAAGAGGCACTCCAACTATAGGCATAGCGAAAAATTGTGGCTTTGGTGGAACATGGTGGCCAACACAAAGGCATTTTCGGCCCACAAGGAGAACACGATTTCATTGGCTCAAAGAAGGTGGGTAGAAATCAATGTGGGCCCACATGGGCAACCTTGGAGGCAATTCGATAAAAATGGGAGGAGCTCTAATTTTTTGTTATCATTCATCATTTTTGAATTTGTCTTTGACAAGAGAACACTTGAGTAGTGAGCCAAGTCTGCATGTGTTGTTCAACACACTAGGTGTTTTTGCGCTGAAATCCCATCCCTTGCTTCAATGGACTTCGAGTGTCAGCCCAAGGAGAGAGTTCTTCTTTAGTATAACCCACACCAGCAATAGGAGATCGATTTGCAGCAACAAAGAAAGCCACAACAGCGTAGGGACTACACAGTCATTAATAGAGGCATTCCGGGATTGTGGGGAGATAAGGGAATTTGAGGTGGAGAATTGGTGGGAAGGCTTGGAAGCCTTCTAACATGGTTTGAAAGTATTTTGGAGTCATTTCGGCAGCAGATCATTCAGGAGACCAAATTTCCCAGCTGGAGAGCTAGTCAAGCTTAAGGGGGTCGAAATTTCGGGGTCAAGCTTTGGCCAAACCCTTTGTGGGTTATTCTGGGTTTCTTGAGTAGAGGCCAGGATTAAATTCCTGGAATTTTCTGAGCAGTAGAGAGGGATCTAGCAGCTCTACGTTTCAGGAAGCAACACCATTTTCTGGGTTTTACAGCACAGCAGTTGGGCAGAATTGACAGGGCTTGAAGGAGGGCGATTCAAGGATCATTGAGCGCTTTGCTAGCTTGCTAAAAGCAAGCCCAGGTGCACACATTCCAGCACCTTGATTGTACATCTTTCCCATTTAATAAAATGAGTAGATAACACTGTTGTGGAAGCATTTTCGTGTTTTGATTGTCTGTTTCGATTTTTGTGATGTGTTGTCTATTTTGCTTTGATTATTTACTGTTAATTTTCCCTTACGGATATTACACATGAGCAATCAATAAGTGGTGTTGAGGGATCCATGAAGTGGTACACTGCGATCCACTATGGTAGAGGCCCTTGGCTCTCAACGCTCATCCTACAAGTGCCAATGTGACCCTATGGAAGGCTTGGACCCCGTTTAAGGAGACCAAACCCCAAATGGAGATCCAACTGCATAAGATCCAATGCGTCTCCTCGCCCTCCAGTACAACAAACCGTTAGAGAAATCGAGTAAAAGAGCTTACAAATCATGGAAAACAAGTGGACACTTCATAGTGGCATGCCCTTCCATAGTGGGCTTTGGCATGTACAGGTGTTTCCAAGCTCATTACAAGAGTTAACCAAGGACCCCATTAGGTGGATTTAGCCTTTAAAAAGGGGTGACATGTCCATGGTACATCCATCAAGTGGTAGGTGGCATGTGATATAATGATGGAAGGGAGTGGGGATCAAGGGAGGACTCCAAGCCACATGCCACAATACAAGGGTAGCTACAATAAGAGAAGCCCACACTTGAGTGTATGAGTATAGGAGGGAGAAATCGTGGTACATGAGTTACCTGACCTTTGTGTTAGTTTTTGCAGCATCAGATGTGTTTGAGCCTTGAAATTTTGTGGAGAGGCTAGAATGCATGAGAACTCAGAAACTCAGAAATCGTTTATGGAAATTTTTCCTAGAAATGACTTAATTAGATTATTAGTCAGTTTTTAAATATTTCCCAAGTCTAAACTTAGGGAATATGACTAATTAATCAAAATTAATTAAGGTGTGAAGGTTCTAGAAAATCACACGGATCGACTTCAAGTTAATCTTAACCATCGATTGATATCTAATCTTGGTCATTGAAGTCTCAACAAAGGATTATAAGAAGAAGTCGAGGGGGCTTGGAGAAATTACTTAAGCAGTTTGATTTCATGAGCAAGTCGATTTCTAGATTAGCAACAGTCAGTTGTTGAAGAGATAGCCATTGATTTCGAAGCAGTGAGAGGGGCAGGGACAGTGAAGTCGGATGAATGATTTCAGTTCTGGTGAGTGCATTTGCAGAGAGGCAAGTGAGCCACAGTGAGGTTGACGCAAAGCAACGCAATAGCCTCTAGAGGCAATTTCGAATCTGATGGGGAAAGTCGAGTTTCAGTGCTAGAATCTAGGTAGAGGTTCAAGAGGCTATGAGAGATTTTCCCAGACATCAGTAGACCAGACGGCTTGAGGAGAATCTCGTTCAAGCTGAGTGTAAAGTGACTGCGCTAGGGTGATGTAGTAGTTGTGTAGAGCCAGTTTGGACGGCTCAATTTGAGCTAAGGTCGGAGCCCGGATTTGCTTGTGGAGTGAGGAAATTCCTCACTAGATTTTTCTTGCCAGTATTTCTCTATAGGATTTCCAGTTCCGGCATCCAGTTGTACTCAGATTATTTCACTACTGCATAATAATAAAACCCTTAGCTGTTGCACCGGTTTTCCCGAGTTGGGTTTTTCCGGGACATTGGTCCAAAAATAACCATGTAAATTTATGTGTGTGCTAGCATTTCTTCCAACGTTTATTCTTCCACAATTTTATTTGTGTAGATTGCAATGTGATTTATTCAGTATTTTTTGTAGCAAACAATAAATAAATTGTTAAATTTAATTAACGATTAGGAGAATAATTTCCAGTTGTTGCAATAGGATTCCGGCTATTGGAATTTTCACATGGTATCAGAGCGCAAATGATCAGTCAAAGAGATATGTAGCGAAGGAAGCGAGAGTTTCGCTATTCAATGAGGGCAGCAAATCGAAACCCCAGAGGCAGCACAGTGAACTTGGCCAAGAGGTCAAATTTATTGAGGAGAATAATTCTTTTCTAAGAGAGGGACAAAAAAGTCAATCTCTCTAGATCAAGGGATTCTAGAGGCAGAGGGAGCAACCAGTATTTTTCGCAGAGCAGATCTCTAGCCGGACGCAGTAGTTTTGCAGCAGTTTGTTAGAGAAAAACTAGCGTTGAGTGGAAGAAGAGCACACACTGGGGGAAAATTTTCCTCGGGGAACTTCTAGTCTAAAGAAGTTCGATTTCCCTTGCAGATTAACAGTCATTGTGAGCAGAGTTTCCCACTCCAGAAGGGAGTGCGAATAGCCTAGAAGCAACTGAGCAAAACGGAAGAGGATATTTTCGACATTGTTTGAGATGGCCACTACTAGACTTTGAATTCAGGACAGGTTGGATGGTGCTTCCAACTATGTCATCTAGAAGGCAAGGATGTCCTTCCTTCTGGATGAATATGACTTGAAGCCTTTCCTAGATGCAGTGGTAGCTATCCTCACGGATGTAGATCAGGTAAAGGAGTACAGAAACAAGATAGCATGGGCGAAGAGGTTGATCCTTGATAGTGTTTGGGATCACATTGTTTAACACATAGCTAGCAAAGGGGCTGCAAGAGAAATGTGGGAGACTCTCACCACATTGTACAAGGGAACTTCCGAGCAGCAAAAGATATACTTAGAGGAGAAGCTGAGATGCACCAATATGTAGAAGGGCGAAGGCATAGACCCCTTCCTCACTAGGATTCAGGAGATCCGAGACCAACTTGCAGTTGTTGGGGCAGTGCCTGAACCCATAGACCTAGTGTGGTTGGCACTAAATAGTGTCTCGGAGGAGTGGCAGATATTCGTCCAAAGTATTTTGGACAGAGATACCTTGCCAAGGTGGGGCAGGATGTGGCCCGATTTGCAAGAGGAGGAGTTGAGACGAAACATTCGAGAACTTTTGAGGCACATCCGATGCTACCCCAAATCAACACTCCCTCTAAGCAAGGAATGTGCTCTAGCAATATACTATTGTTGCATATTGGTTTGACTCTAAAGCATCGTCCTCTGCACTATTGATGTCGAACATGCTATCCACCAACTACTGCGCTGCTGCTGCAACTGTATTGTTGCTGACACTGCCACTGTCAACACTTCATCTATACTATAGCTCCCTCTAAATTTTTGCATCTTTGTTACTGCTAGCACTGCCACTGCCCACTACTACTGCATTGAAACTGTTGCTACTACTCTATTAGCAATGGAAAAACATCCAAAATTACTGAACTATGTTCACTATGATACCACGTGAATGTTGGAACTAACTATTGCTAGTCTCCGCACTATCCCTCTGAATCTATTGCACTGTTGTTGAACTCTGATTTGTGCCATCTACACTGCTACGAACTTTGCTCTGCGTTGTTCAGTCTCTATCTCTCCTAGCCATTGCAATTGTCTCCCTGACACTCCTCGACACCATCCAACACTAGTCCATCCTGCTACTACAAAAATGGGCTCCCATAGCAAGGTATTGATCCAAGAGGTGGACTCCTCAAGGATCCTGCCCATCTGTAGCTCTTTCAAACTACAGCTCCAAATCAGCCCACCTCCCTCCTAGAGGTATCTCGAATGTCATGGCGAACTTCTCCTCCTTAATCTTCGTGGCTGCAACCTTAGGATCTTGCTTCTCATCCTTCTCCTTTTTCATCAAAGGACATTAGGATGCATAGTGGCCCATCTCACCACATCTGAAACACTTCACCTTGGAGATGTCCTTCTTTCGTCTCTGTTTCCCCTGATGCCCCTTTGATGCAAGGGCTACATTATCCTCCTCCTCCTTGGGCTTCGACCCATTGTTGCTGCTATTGCCGTCAAGTTTTACCTTGACTAGGTCTCTTCTCAACTACTCCTGTTTTAGAGTTGCCCACATCTCATCCCAATTCGGCAGTGTTGCTCTGCCCAAGATTCTCTAGACAACGACTTTCCACTCATCTGAGACAGAATTGAGGGCCAATCTAACTAACTCTGAATCCTGAGGTGTATGACCCACAACAAACAACTCATCACAAGTTTCCTTCAGCTTCGTGAGGAATGGAACCACACACCACCCCTTCTACATCTGAGAAAATCTCATCTTCTACTCTAAGTACATCTTCCGCTGCTCGGAAGATCCATGATATAACGTGGCCAACGCATCCCACATCTCCTAGGCAGTTGCTCTGCTAGCAATATGACACACCATGTGATCCTTGACTCCATTGAGGATCATCTTCTTGGCCTTTGCCATCTCAGCTCTGTACTTCTTGAGTGGATCTGCATCCACAGCTTCGGCCACCACGTCTTGAGGGCATGCTCATCTAGAAGGAAAGACATTCTAGCTTTCCAGATGACATAATTGGATGCTCCGTCCAACCTGTCCTGATCCCTCAAGCCACTAGTTGCCATATCTATCGAAAATGTCAAAAATCCCCTCTGCTTTTCACTGCTGCTACTCAACCAATGAAAAAAAGGACTTCTCGATGGGAAGTCTACAGAGGAAAAGTTCCCTCAAGGTGCTTCTCTTCCTTCTAACGTTTTTCAGCGCAACAAACGGCCTACTAAAAATCTGTCCCACCAGCTCTCTCACGTTGAGGCTTCAATGCTACTCCCTCTGCCGCAGCAAAAATTCCATCTGGAAGCCCTTCTCTCCGTCAACTCTAGAGACTGCCTCGAAATTTCATCCCTCCGGCTAAGAAATGCGCAAACCCTTTAAGGTTTCGAACTACTGCCTCCTACAACTTTTCGATTTCCCTTTCTTCTCAGCGCTGGATCTAACAGCTCTGCTCTTCTTGCTTCACTTGCAGCTCTGATACCATGTGAAAATTCCTCAATGGGAACCCCTACTGCAACAACTGATGATATTACTCCTATTTGTTAATTTGGTTAAACAAATTACTTGCAATTTTCTACAGCAAATATTGTAATACATACACTGTAGCCTTCACTTAATTAAATTATAAGCGGAAACAAGATACTAGGCAAGAAAGAAAATACAGCACAATAGACCCCGTTATTTTTGGACAAATGTCCCCGGAAAAACCCAATGCAGAAAAATCGGTGCAGTAGCTCTAAGGGTTTATTATTATTAAGCAGTAGGAAATTCTGAATACATCTTTGAATACCTCAAAGGGTTATTCAGTTACAGAGAGAAATACTAGTAGAAAGATTTGTGAGATTACCTCACACAATCACTGAGAAATTCCTGGCTGATCCAGATACTGAATGAATGGCCTCTCGCAGGCCCTACGCTCCTCTGCACAATCCTTGCGCAGGCTCTGCGTCAACCTCTCTAGGCTTTGCGTCACTCAGTCTGTTGATCAATTTGCTGCCCAAAGTCTCTCTACTCTCAGCCTCCCGATCTCACACCCCGACTCCCGGCTTCTGAAATTGACTCTCCTTAGCAAAATCTCGAACTCTCTATCTCTCTGCACTGCCTCTGTGTAACAACCCATCTCAACTTATAGGCAACATAGGAATATTTGCATGCATATGATAGCTACATATGCATGCATTGCATGCATTGTGCTAGTATGCATATCAACTTATTATGAAAATTTTCAAGTAAAAGAAAAATGAATTAATTATTGAAAGTATTGTAGTAGTATTCATACCAATTTAATTACATGAAGTGTCTATGTATGGAAAATGAATTAAATAGTAAAAGAATTAATTAATACCTTATTTTATAATATATTAATTTCATTTCATTAATAACATTTTAATCAAAGAATAAATAAATAAATATTACTAGGGCACAAGGTTAATTAACTTATTCTTTGGCAAGTCATGTTAAGTTACTTTAAAAAAATCCTCTTCTCGAAGTCGGTTGAAATGATAAAGATCAAAAGTCCATTTAATATATATATATGATTTAATGTACGTGTAATTTAAAATAAAGATGACCGACTGAAGTAATGAGAATTTATAGGATAAGGACAAGATTGATTGGAGGAAAAAGGGTGGGATTTCTTCGGAGGGAAGGATCCTTTCCTATATAAAATCTAAAAGGAGAAGTGACGAGAGGTAGTACTTCTGGATGGAAATTTTGGGATGGAAATTTGGGAAGGAAGAAAATGGAGAATCTGGGAGAGAAATTTTGTGAAATAACGAATGAGCTTTAGGGCTTCGGATTTCAAATATAGATCTATGAGAATTGAGCCCTGTTCTTGGAGGTTTTGGGCATGGGGACCAAAAGGTTTCTCTTTCAAAGCCTTTTGGGTTTGGGATCGGGAAAGACTAATCCCAGACAAGTAGGGAGGAATTTGGTTGGTTTGGTATAGGAGAACAACATCATCCAGGGATCGACACCAACTCAGAAAAACTAGGTATGTACATATGTCTAATTTGATTTGTTTAGTCATAAAACTAAAAAGTATAGTCTGTATATTCTGCTAGAAATGAAATTTTAGGAAATTATAATTACAATATGTTAGAAATGAATTTAAATAGACAGACATATATTGTTAGAGATATTTGTAAATTAAAATATCAAGCCTTACACTCTGCGTGGCCCTACGACAGCCTCTACCTCTGGACTACTAGATCACTCTCTGCCTCTCTCTGCTGATGATTCTCCGGCTGAGAAAATCGCTCTCTCTCCAGAAGTTATCCCTGCCCCTCAACTGCAAGAAATCTCCTCAATTGAATTTTCCTCCTGAGAACTTCTCACTTCAAAAAATCAATTTCTTGATCTCTCTTGTTGTTTCTTCCAAATGACCCTCAAGCCATTTCTTATATCTCCCTGTTGGACAACCAACAGCCTAGATTACCTCCTAATCAAAGGCTCATATTGTTTTGACTTGATCTCCATCTTTTTCTAGAAGTTACACCCATAGTTAGATTAATACCCATTAATATTTTAATTTTCCTAAGTTTAGACTTAGGAACTCCATTAAAAATATTAATTATTTTAATAAAATCATCTCTAGGTGGAATTTCCCAAAACTATTTTTGGGAACTTAGGAATACATATGCCCAAGCCTCTTTGCAAAATTTGAGGTCTAGAGCACATCCGATGCTACCCCAAATCAACAAGAGGCAGATCTACAAGCTCCAGCAGGGAGTGCATAGGCCAGTGTAGTGTTGCGTAGAGGACAGAGGAGGTCATTCAACAGTTCTTGTGGCAGAAATGGCAACCAGCAGCTTGAGGTATCGGGACAGGTTGGATGGGGCATCCAACTACGTCATTTGGAAGGAAATAATATCATTCGTTCTAGATGAGCATGCCTTCAAGACATACGTCGACAACGTGGTGGTTGTCCCTGCAGATGTAGATTCGTTGAAGAAATACAAGGTTGAGATGGAAAAGGCGAAAAGAATGATCGTTGATGGAGTGAAGGATCATGTGGTCTATCACATCACTAGCAGAGGGACTGCTAAGGAGATGTGGGACGCATTTTCTACATTATATCAAGGATCTTCTATGCAACGGAAGATGTACTTTGAACAAATGCTGAGATCTGCTCAGAGGTAGAAGGGGGAGCGTGTGGATTCATGAAGCTTCAAGAGACCCGTGATGAGTTATCTGCTATGGGGTCTACACCTCGAGACTCAAAGTTGGTGAGACTAGCCCTCAATTCTGTCTCAGATGAGTGGCAAGTCCTTGTCCAGAGTATCCTGGGTAGGACGGCTTTGCCAAATTGGGATGAGATGTCGGTAGCTTTCAAACAAGAGGAGATGAGGAGAGACTTGGTCAAGTGCAAGCTTGACGGAAGTAGCAGCAGTGAATCGAAGCTCCTAGGAGGAGGATAATGCAGCCCTTGCATCGAAAGGACAACAGGAGCAGCAGATGCATAAGAAGGATGTCTCGAAGATCAAGTGTTTCAGGTGTGGTGAGATCTGTCACTACGCTACAAAGTGTCCTCTTAGGAAGAAGGAGAAAGATGAGAAGCATGATCCGAAAGTTGCACCCATGAAGATCGAGGAGGAGGAGTTCGCCATGACAGCCAAGACACCTGCAAGAGGGAGGTGGGTTGATTTGGAGTTGCAGTTTGAAAGAGCTACAGATGGGCAGGATCTTTCAGGAGCCCGCTTCTTGGATCAATTCCTTGCTACGGGAGCTCATATTAGAGGTAGCAAGATCAACTAGCGTCAGATGGTGCCGAGGAGTGTCGGAGAGACAGTTGCAGTGGCTAGGAGTGCCAGAGACTGAACATTGCATAGCAGATTTGGCAGCAGTGCAGATGGCACAGAGCAGAGGTGAGCAGCAACGTAGTAGATTCAGAGGGTCAGCATAGAGACTAGCAAGAGTCAGGCTCCAGCATTCACGTGGTATCATACTGAACATACTTAGTTGTAATTTGGGATGTTTCTCCGTTGCTGATGCAGTAGCAACAGTTTGCAGTGCAGTAGCAGTTGGCAGTGTTAGTGCCAGCAACAACACGGATGCAGAAATTCAAAGGGAGTTGCAGTACGGATGTAGTGTTGACAGTGGCAAGGTCAACAGCAGTACAAATGCAGCATTTGCGCAGAGGTTGGTGGAAAAAATGTCAGACATCAACAGCGCAGAGGGAGATGTTACGAAACAATGTGATGCTTCAGTTGGAGGCATCACTAGAGCACATTCCTTGCTAAGAGGGAGTGTTTATTTCTGGTAGCATCGAATGTGCTCTAAGTCTCAAATTTTGCATGGAGGCTTAGGCACATGTATTCCAAAGAACCCAGAAATCGTTTTGGGAAATTCCACCCAGAAACAGTTGTATTAAAATAATTAATTATTTTTAATGGGACCCTAAGTCTAAACTTAGGAAAATAAAATAGTTAAAGGGTATTAATATAAATTGTGGGTGTAGCTTCTAGAAGAAGACACGGATCAAGCAGAAATGATCTCAGCCATTGACTAGCTTCTAATCTGGGCCGTTGAATGTCAATGAGGAGATTATTTAAGGAGGCTTGAGGGTCACTTGGAAAACACATAGAGAGAGTTCAGAGAATCAATTTTCTAAAGTAGAGCAACTGCTGAGAGATTTTTGATAGTGAGCTTTTGCAGTGAGGGGCAGGGATAGTTGGGTTGGAGTATCTTCTCTGAGACCTAGGATCAACAGCAGAGAGGCAGAGAGACACCAGGAGGAGGTAGCGCAAACCTAGGAGGCGTTGACGCTGGGCTAGAAGGGCCCACACAGAGCTAACATGGAGCCATAAGGGCTCACGCAGAAGCAGCGTAGTATTCTAGTGTAGAAATCTGAAATCTGTTGGGGAGCTAAGATTTCTGAGCCGGGAGGGCTGGAAACTGATCTAGAGGGCAGACGTTTCCAAGTTGAACTGACACAGAGCTTGTTGAGGCTGATGCAGGGCGAGTGCAGAGATAGCAGGGGACAGTTGGTTCAACTGCCGGAACAACTAGAATTGCTGGGTAGAGTGAGGTAATATCACTACGTTTTTCTTCTAGTTTATTTTCTCTGTAACTAGATTGCTGGAAGGGCATCCAAAGTTGTATTCAGAGACTACTGCATAATAATAAAAACCCTTAGAGTTGTTGCACCAGTTTTCTCGCACTGGATTTTTTAGGGACATTTGTCCAAAAAATTTTGTGTCACTTATGCATCTTTCTCTATTTGCTCTATTCTTGTTTTGGGAAAATTAATTAATTAAGTGAAGGTTGCAATGTGTTAGCTTCGATATTTGTTGTAGGAAACAATGAATAATTTGTTTCAGTATTTAACAGATAGGAGAAGTTTAATCAATTGCTGCAGTAGGTGATTCGGGTGGGATTCTCGACTTTCCACATGAATCTTCTAGAAGAAGATGAGGATAAACTCGTAGTTACTCTTAGTCGTAGATTATGTTTCAATACTGGCCATTGGAGCTCCAACAAGAGATTATAAGTAGGAGCTTGATGGGCACTTGGAGAACACATCGAATGAGAGATCAAAGATCAAATTTCTCAAGAGTAGCAGCATTGAGTTTTTGGAGTGCGATCAAGTGATCTTCTTGCAGTGAGGAGCATGGATAGTAGTCCGAAGGAGAGTTTTCCAGGTCCGGAGAGTGCAAAGTAGAGTAGGCATAGAGTAGTTCAGTTAGGCAGGGCAAGGCTTCAGAGGGAGTTCGAATTCCAACTGGGAGAGTCGAGATCCAATGCCAAAAGCCAGGGTGTGAGGTTGGAGAGCCAGAAGGTCGAATTTCCAGACAACAGGAGGTCAACAGAGGAGGTGACGCAAAGCCCAGCTCGTGTGATGCAAATCTGCATAGGATTAACGCAGAAGCTGCGTAGAGGCAGCATGGGGCCAACTAGCCAACCCTTGATCAGTGTTGGATCTCCTAAATCAATGTGAGATTTTTCTCGCTAACTCTTTGCCAACATTTCTCTGTATCGGATAGCCAGTTTGAGCATCCAACAATTTGTGCTCAGATTTACTATTGCATAATAATTAAAACCCTTAGTTGCTGCACCAATTTTCCCACATTGGGTTTTCCCAAGGACATTGTCCAAAAACAATTGTGTTGATGTGTGTGTTTATTTCTCTCTAGTGCAGTATTTAGTTTCTATAGTATTTTATTTTGTTTACATTGTTGTGTATGTATTTCAGTATTTTTCGTAGAAAACTGCAAGTAACTTGTTCAAGTAATTTAACAAGTAGGTGAAATATTATCAGTTTGCTGCAGTAGGAATCAGGTAACCGATTTTTCACAACACCATCATTTGAGCCCTTGCAGATGGTCTACAAGCATCTTCGACTTACTTGGATATCCATGAGGTCACTTGTGTTCCCTCACAACCGTTGGGAGCGCCATAGGTTTATTATGTGGAGAACAAGGGGCCAAACCCTTGTCCATTACTTTTGGAAGTCCAACTCATCATTGTGGCACTTACAGACTTCATTAGGCCTCTAAGAGAGCCCAATGACATGCATTATTGATCATTCGACCTCTTGAGAGGCTTATTATTTTATCTGTGAGCTAGTGTGGTGGTCTTGTCACGATTACATAGTTACTTGCACATTATTTTAGTTGATGGGATAATGTAGGCTCAAATTAGGTAATTCGAACTCCTAATGAATTTATAAATAGGAGAGACATGAATTCATTTGTATGATCACTTTGATTGGATCATTCTTCTCTTTAGAGAATTGTGCATTTTTTCTGGGATGATGAATTGGAGCATGGATGAATTTTGATGTTTGGATTGGAGTATATTATCTTGGAGCTTCTTTATTGTCAAAATGTTGATGGTTGGATATGTTCTATTACATGTAAGTACACACATTTACAACTTCCTTTGGGGATTGCTTCTCTTTGACCTAGAAGGCTAGCAAAGTGGTCTTGAGGCCTCCTTGACTAAGAACCAAAGGCCCTCACTCATATTTATCATAGACTCCTTTCTCCAGAGACAGCCACTAATCTACCAAAAGGTGGTCACCTAAAATCAACTTTTCACCTTTTCCTAAGTCTAGCCAAGTTGGGTCACCTAGGGCATCATTTTCTCGACGAACAAGCCCTCAAAAAAGTTTGATTTCCTAGCCTATCTTGTACTAGTGTCTCCTCAAGACCTCCAATTTTGAAGCCATTCTGATCGTGAATTTGTGAGAAAATCCAATCCCTAGCTCCAAGATCAAACTTCGCCCTAGCATCCCCAAGGCTAGTGCCTTACAGGATCAATTCAACATCTCTAAGTGAATATTCTTTCCTTGATCCTTTCCCCTACCTTGTCTAGGTTAAGAACATCATTGGTTGCTAGACTCTTTCCTCCTAACCTAGGCTGGGT
Source organism: Pinus taeda (assembly GCA_000404065.3). Taxonomy (NCBI): domain Eukaryota; kingdom Viridiplantae; phylum Streptophyta; class Pinopsida; order Pinales; family Pinaceae; genus Pinus; species Pinus taeda. The sequence continues at coordinate 30,267 of APFE030654559.1, forward strand.
CCACTTGGTCCCATGTGGTCACGTTCCTATGAAAGGGAAATTCTTCAAGAACCATCCGGGATACCAATTTCAATAAGGATTTTAGGGATTGAGAAACTCTTTCACAAGTCATATTCCCTAAACTTAACCCTCAAATTCTCCCATCCTTCTCCTAGAAGACATTGTACCTTGCTTAGAAAGCAAGCAAAATCTATTCTTCAATCTCTTCTAGAAAAGGATTATTTGGGTCACTCCTTATCCACTTATTGATTTATCCTTCATTGGTGACTCCATGATATACCGAGTCTCCTCCCATTGGTGAAAGTTCGTAAAGAGTAGGGAACCTTAGCTGAGGTAACAATGGGCTAAGTCTCCATTTGTTGCCCTTCGTCTAGCATTTTCCCTTTAGGGAGCCCCTACAGGTCCCCTGCAAGTTTGAGTAGTAATAGGGACCTTTGGCTAATTTGGTATCGAAACTCGTGTTTGCTCAAGTTGTTTATTTGCAACAATAGAGTGTTGTTTAGCACATATAACAACCTATCTATTAATAAAATGATTTAAATATATATATATAAGAAATTAATATAATGTTATAATCTTAATAATATTTTAATAAATCATAAAGTGATATATTTAATTAAATTTGAAATACTTATATATACGTGACCATAACAGTGTGATAGAGGAGGTGGGACATGGAAGGTGTCACCCGAAGATTAAGCAGTGCGCTGCTGATGGAAGAGCGGCCACCGCCAAGAAACCTGATAAAATCACCGAGCAAAATGTTACGGGAAAAGGGGGAAAGAAGGTAAAGAACAGCAGGAATAAAATCTGAAGGAGGAGGAACATCATCTAAGGAAATTATCCACAGGAAGAGCTTGAGTTGTTTTGAGGTTCTAGGCACGGGGGAACAGTTAGCTTCTACTAAGAAGCTTGTTGGATTGAGCAACCAAGTTCTGCTTAGTTTGGCTAGGTGGATTTGGTCTTTTGGTAATCGAAGCAACCAGCTGGAGGCATCATCAACCTGCTGGAGGCACAGGTAATTACCCTTAGTAGTTCTGTTAGTTAATTCTGTCAAAAAAAAATTCCCTTTACTGTAATTATATCTACTTTAAGGTTGTCATAGTAATTATATCTGCTTTAAGGTTGTCATAGTAATTATTGTTGCTTTAAGGTTGTCACATTTTGGTATCAGATTGGGTTGGGTTAAAACCCTTTGGTCTTACACCCACCTGCGTTGTCTGCCCTCTTAAATAAACCCTACATGCCACTATCATCCGAATGAGTCAATTGGTGTTGCTGCTACAAAAATTTTGGTCCTCTTCTTTTGCATCAAAGATCTTGAGCTCGTTGTCTGTACCATACGTGCGCAGTCAGGGTAATTATATAGTAACTCTATAAATTAAGTTTTATATAATTAAAAGAAAAAAAATTGCACAAACCGTGGGTCGAATACATGACCTGTGCGCAGTTAGCCATGGCACCTTATTATTGGAGGTCCAGTGGATTGAATCGACGACCTGCCTGGAGCCAATTCTACGCTTTAACCGACGCGCCACGGCATTTCCACAATCTGAACTCAAGACCTCCCTCTCATCAGTGCTAGGTCTATTTATATGATAAAATTTGTATGACAATGGTGTGGTTTGATCACGTGACCTATGGGTTGCTAACCAAACATTTTCCGGTCATACCACAGTGGCAGTACTGAGTATTGAACCACAACCTCCGCTATAACAGCACTGCACTTTACCTCCGCTATAACAGTACCGTGCCTTACCAATAGTGCAGCGCTCTAGCAATACACCAATGGAGAACCTGCGGATTGAACCCATCACCTTCTTTATATTGATGCACAACGCTAGCATTACAACACAACTCCAAGTGTAGTCGTGTTCTTATTAAGAGAAGCCCAATCACGGTATTGACCAGTGGTGGCCTGCTCTCCAGTGTCACCCGATGCATGGACCCGTGGCACTATGCCTCCACATGTCAGCAGTTTGAACTGATAAATAACATATGTTGTTCCAAAAATCCAATCGTATGGTTATTAATACACACCATACGCAACTGCATTATCAATTTTGGATCTGCGTTGATTTGAAGGGTCGATGGCTGGAGAGGCGGGACCACACACGTGGCCGCCTACCCGCACCCCGCACCCATTCATTGGTTACATATGCTAACGGCTTTATATACGTCGGCGCTCCACGGTTTAGTGGCTACATATATGTTATACCCATATGCATAAACGGTTGGATATGTACATGCTGCGGTGCAGAACCTATATGTTGCGTCGTTTCCATGGTTATAAACGGGGCCCATTTGATTATAAAACAGTTATATATTAACCCGTAACGGTTGGCATACTCCGATATATGTTATATAGTTTCGCTCCACCATATACGTTACATCAAACGCCTTTTTTTTGGTTTAAAACATACCATATATTACCTCCCATCTATTGCGTTGATTACAAACTATATAGTTTTGTGATATGTTTAATATACCATATATGTTATATGGTATAACCATAATATATTTTTCATAAGTTGGTTATATCCACTCATTATTCTTAACTAACCCTAACACACTCATCGATTCACTAACACATTCATTGATTCACATAAACAACACATTACGCCCTAGCATCTCTAATTAGGTAGGGAACAATCCATACCCTTTCAAGTTAGGGCACCAGCACTTCCTTCATTAGGTAAGGGGGCACCTCACCCTCCTTAGTCTCGCCCTACTTACTAACCTCGTCCTACTTGGGTAGGTGTTTGAAGCGTTCTCACGTTGAAGTGCTCACCAGAAGAACATGTTTCTTCGGGGCCAACCAAAAAAGACGATGAGTCCTTACATCGGAGTATGCCCTAAGGTCTTGCCTCACCTGAGTCTGCATCACCTAAGCCCACCTGATTATGCCTTACAAGAGCCTGCCCGACCTGGTCTCGCCCGGTCTAACCTCGTCCTGCTCGGCCTTCAAGCTTCCTCACGCGTTCTAACGCCTATCCTGGCTGGGTATACACTCTTCGGTCAATAAGAAAATATGTCTGCGGTAATGGTTATAAACCTACCACAAATGATCTTACCCAAAGCTGTTTTATCACGAAGCTGCCTTATCACAATCACGAACAATATATACTTGACTGATCACGAACAACTATAAATCAAACTATCAATAAGAAGATATGCGTGTGGTAACAATACTCATCTGACGATGTCTTATAATGACTGACCGATTAGCCAGCCATTGAGGGTACAATTTGTCCTGACCCTACGCTTACAAAGGAAAATACAGTTTCTCCCTTGCTTTCCTAACGTCAAGCAAGCCCCTGCCGGTCCTTGCTTTCCTAACGTCAAGCAAGCTTCCAATTCCTCTCCTGTAGTCGAGCCCTACCGGGGGCATCCTCTCCCTTACGGTCAAACCTGCTTCCGCATCCCTCTCCTTATCAGTTGAGCCCCTTGCCGGGTCCTTGCACTAGGAAGTGCAAGACCCTCCGGGTCCTTGCCCGGTGTGGACAAGCAATAAATTACCTTGCCCCTGGAGGGACAAGCGGCTTCACACCTTTCTTTCCTAACATCAAGCAAGCCCCTACTGGTCCTTGCCCAGTGCGGACAAGCAATAAATTACCTTATCTTTCGCTTCTTACTAAAGAGAATAGGCGCTACAATGAGGATCCTTATTACCTCAAGTGAATGCAATGACGACGATGATGGATTAGAATTACTTCACAATATACCCTTCATAGGCGGGTCAAATTGGTCCTTACCTTAGCTTACGAAGGAGGCCATAACTTACGAAAGAAAGTAGGTGTGGTTGTTCTCGTTACCTTACGCCTATACTTTGAAGGAAGATAGGTGCGAATGGGTTAACTGCCTATTATCCAATTGCTATGGCTCACTGCCTATTTGCTAAGCATTCCATTTGCTTCCCTCAAGGAAAGGAACGAAAGGGTTGGCCCTTGAAGCCTAGGTTCTGCCCTTCTCCATGGGTTTCCCCAAGCGGAGTAGCATTCCCTCCTAAGTGGGATTAAGTGGCATTTCCTCCTAATGGGTTTCCCAAAGCGGAGTTGCTTATAACCCTTCTAATCTATCTTCCTCACCCTCCTAAATGGTAAGGTAAGTCTTAGACTCCTAATAAGTAAGTCTTCCCCCCCACCCCACCGGAGATACTTGACCTGCTATTATTCATTCAAACCAATGACTCAAACTGAAACGAAATCTTGAAAGGCCCAGCAGACCAATGAGCCTTACGTAACTAACATAAGCAGTTACCTATTCTAAGGTTGTACCTCAAGGCTAGTCCCACCCAAGGCTGTAGGTCTGAGGCATAGGGTCCCAAGTAAGAGAGTAAGGATGTTCCCAATGAGGTATGAGTAAGGATAGCTCAGAAGGAAAGGTTCGCTCAGAGGTTAAGGAAGGAGAGTTTATGGATGAGTCTGAGAATGTCTAGGTGAAGCTGTTCCCGGTAATCAATGGTACCGTGATCCGTTCATGGGTAACAAGTCATGCTAGGTAGTATCAGTGGTTCGTTGAATCGATGACCTAAGACGACTTCACTTCCGTCCCCTTTGGCTGCTCCGATACGGCCAAAAGCATCAGTGTAAGAATCAAATCAGTAAGAGATTCATGACTGATCTTATATATGTCATTTTTGACATGTATATATAGCCCAAATCCCACCATCAAACCTACTATATATGTCATTGGTGCATGAAGAAATTGCTCACATTCCAGGAAGCGAAAATTCCTCTCCCGTTGTCGAGTCATGCTTAGAACCCTCCCTTAACAATCGAACCTCTGCCCCTTGCCCCCGAGGACAAGCGGCTTCACACCTTCAATAGATTTCATACGATGCGGTATCAGGCCTTTCAATCTCAACCGAACTGGAGAGATTGAAAGGGGAGCAAGAGCTGCTCGAAGAGCAGAGATTATATATGCTATTTTTCGGTGATCATGCTCATGGTTGTTCTTCAGGGAAGCGTAATAAGAGAAAGTGGTATCAGGCCTGAAATCTCGACCCGCCTGGAGAGATTTCATCTATTATATATGCTATTTTCAGGCTCTTGCTAGTAGCGGAATTCCTGACATATATTCTATATGATTCAGTACCCCGAATTCGGTGAGCCTTTCATGATCAGAGAAAGCGGTATCAGGCCTTGAAATATCGACCCACCAGGAGAGATTGAAAGGGGAGCAATAGATGCATGCCAGGCCTGAAATATCGACCCCAAAGGAGAGATTGAGAGGCCTGGCCCCAAACCATGAAATTGGTCATATTCGATCACTGATTCTGCCATTTCTTCCAGTCATGCATTAGATATGTAATGAACCCAGACAATGCATATATTATATAATGTCATTATGCCATTTTTTATAGATTGATTTCTTCCCCTCAAAGAGCTAGCTATAAGGTAAGGTCCTGGCCCCTTATTTATTCCTGCAAGGTCCTGATCTTAGGTAAGGTCCTGAAAGAAAGGTCCTTCCTGTTTCATGAATGAATGCCTTACTTCCTCCTTCCAGAAGGCCCAGTCCGACCCGCTTACCCATCGTCAGGACCTTTGCGTAATTACATATATAAAGAATGACTAGAAGCACTTAGTGATTAGGTAATCCTGCCATGGGTTCTTTACGGTGTTGCCCCCGTAGGCGTTGTCTTCGAACGCTTCTCTCCGCCTTTCATCCCAATCAATTTGACGACAACAGAGGGTCTTTGCTTTATCCCTTCGCTCTGAACGAAAACCACCTTAACTAACCCACTCTGGAGCAAACAAAACGATCGCCCTTTCTCCCCAATCACAGGCTTTTTGCACATTAACTGCAAACGAATAGAGCTACCCATCTACCCTCATCCATACACCTTCCACTTCGCCCCATATTCTGATTTCTATGGCTTCCGATCGGGCCGTTCTCGCTCCCTCGTACCCCGGACATTGAAGTTCCAACGAATAGGTTATACGACGGGCTTCTCTCGCTTGCTGGCTGGAAACATGTTGAAATAGGATGGCCTAGCTGTTCTTGGTAGCTGGTGGGCAGGGCTAGCTTGGGTGTTGGTCCTGCTTAGTTGAAGTGATTGCTACTGCTGTCACTGAAATTCCTCTCCCGTGGTCGAGTCATGCTTATGCATCCTCTCCTTAACAGTCGAGCCCATGCCGGTCCTTGCACTCGGAAGCGCAAGACCTCCGGACCTTCTCTTATTACTTGCTTTCTCTTATTACTTTCCTTCCCCAATAAGCGTGCGTTAGCGACTGGCTTAATAGGCAGCAGCTATGGCCCCACCTACCTACTGACTCATAGCTATATATGCCTAAAGGGAAGTACCTAACAGCAGTTCCATAGTATCTGTCCCATTAGTGCCAATGGGCTTTTCCAATAGTTAGTTTCACGCTTGGTCATTCCTTGCACTCGGAAGCGCAAGACCTCCGGACCTTCATTTTATAGCGGTAGTCCTTCATTGGATTCCATCTCACTAGTTGTAAGGTCTACCTACATGGGTGACAAACTACATGCATTTCAGGTCTAGGGCTCCATGGGATGGGGCCAGTAGTGAGGAACCAACCATCGACAAAGAAGACTAAGAAACTATCATTCTAGTCTATGAATGGCGCAGGAAATTGGAAAGGTGCGAAGCCGCCAGAGGAGAAATAAGGCGTCGGGGGGCAAGGAAATCTCATATATAAAGAATCGATTTCTCTCAATATTTAGACACGAGACCATCCATAAGCCGAGCTATTGGCGGGAGTGATTTCGCAACCCGAGCATACATACCATACTATGGCAAGCGGGTTCGTTCTTAGCCGCTACTCCACTTTGTTGGCCATGACTCAATCGATTGAATAGCCCCTGCTCCTTCCGTTATAAGCTGAGTCACTCCTTGCACTAGGAAGCGCAAGCCCCTCCGGGACCTTGCTGTCCCATCCCGAAGTAAGTATGCTCCGGTCATCAAAGGTTTGCGGGTGTTTTAGGTAGGGCCCATTCACCTATCCGAGAGGTACGCCCCCAGGTACTAACCGGTCAATGGTTTTATGGATGCCCTGGTTCTAAGTTCTGGGTTTCTATGCCCCGGTCCGGGCTGAGCTAACGGTATGTCTTAATAGCTCCGTTGATCGGATAGGTCTTCCGGTGATAGGATAGGTACGCCTAGGGTGGAGGGTCCGTATGCACGTATAAGTTTGGGCCATCACTGGTATGTGACAGGCCCGGGCAGAAGATAAAGAAAGAGCGGGAGTTCGTCATATACTTATTATATGATTCACCACTTTGTGTAAATGATTTCTTTTCCATACAGGATAGGGCCTGCTAAATCTCCTATTTTCCCTCTACCGTTGGTCTTCACCATTCTTCCTCTCCCTCATTCTTCGGTCGAGTCATTCTTTATCCTCTCTTTTTTAGTTGATAGCACAAACTCAGCCTATATCTCGAATACCAATTCCACCCAGCGCCTATCTTAGCTGATGCCAGAAGCTGCCCCTGCTCCCCAATCTTCGTCAGTTGGTCTGTCGTCCTCCTCATTATAGTCCTATCAAGAATCGAGAATCAAAAAAAGTCCATCATTAAGGTGCGAAGCCGCCAGAGGAGAAATAAGGGGCCGGGGGGCAAGGCAGACCATGCTATAGTGTTGGGTAAGGTACAGATCCGTGCGGCTGTTCTCTCTTCCAGGAATAGGTATGGAGAATGAAATGGAAGGGCACAAACATAAAGGTCCAGAGGGCTTGCGCTTCTGAGGGCAAGGAGAAATACGTCGAAGTGGGCAGCTAGCGGCGGATTCCTCAATATCAGGAAATCATTATGAGTCTCATCCCTCATAACGGAAGTAGCTTTCCTCCACAAACTGAAAGGGTCCTAACATCAACTGGACCACTTTTGATGTTACAGGGGGAAGTAACCCCTTTATCTGGCGGCTTCTTATCTTCTCTTTGTCCCTCAGTTTTCGCACCACCCTTTTTCTTATCTTTTCTAACGCACCTTTTCACTTCCATATACGTTTCTAAAGGCCGACATTTCCGGTCTGCGTTTTCTTGGAAATTGTGGAACAATTTTGCATAAGCTAGCGTATCTCTTTTAACGAGCTCAAAAGAGTGTCCGCCGATAGCCTTAGCGAATATCCTTTTGCATAAACAATCCCACCCCGCTAACCCCCTAACATCGACCTTGACCGAGGAGGGCAAAGCATCGCGGAGGCTCCCCCGTAGGATGCGGCATTTGGTCCGGCCATGAACTTTCAGCGCCGCATGAGAAACATAAAGGGAGAGGGCTTGTCCTCCGGGCTTTGTTCTATAAGGGACAAAATCGGAAACTCGGGAAAAACATTCGACGTCCGGAAAAACCTGCTTATTTCGCAAGACGTCCTCCTTGGATACACATAACACAGAGATGAAGACCCCGAAGCTGGATAACCCTGGATCCACCATTTATTATAACCCTCCACCAAATGATTTATACATTGGTTTGAATATACCACATTATTATATGGTTTTATATATTTTGGTTATTATATTTTTTTTAGTTATTATTGTTATTATTATATTTATTCATATATATATATATATATATATATATATATAATATGATCAAAATATACTAATTTGATACAAAATATTAGTTGTAGTTTAAAAAAAAAAAATTCATTGAAATATTTGATGTGGGTTTTGTATCGGGAGTGTTGAGCAAGGAAGTTTTGGTTGAGGCATTTTAAATTATTATCCCCTTATTAGTTTGACCAGCAAGAACAATTGTATGAATAACATTATGTTTGTTTCAAGGACATCAATTTCTCATTTAGGATGCCACTTGGTGTAATGCCTCACTTAAAATCTTAACCGATAGTATACATCTAAGTAAAATATTCAACACTATAACTATGTGTGTCCTTCTTTAAAGGTAATAATTAGTTTGAGGCGTGAAGATTTATGCGGATGATGTTCACTATAACAAGGCATTTAATATTTTAATGTTATTTAGTAATTAATTTTGGATGATCTACCTTAAGAATTAATAACCATACACTTATGTATTATTTCATATTAGGATAGAATACCTTGCATTAGGACAAGGAGGTCAAGAGACCATCCTCCTTGACCTCGGTACCAGTAAGATCTTCCTAGCAGATAAAAATAGCAAAAAAACTATACCTGTTTATCAATGTGAAAATGCAAAAAGAAAACTATATGCTAAATCCGAATGTCTACCTCAAATTTTTTACATAATTTTATTATGTATACAGAAAACACTACAATGGTAAGGACATATGAGCATCGACGACGTGATTAGGCAGTATCACCATCATTAATGCCACCACCGTCATCATCATCATCCCCATCACCACCACCATCATCAACACCAATCGCTCCAGCACCGGAGTTGACAATGATAATGAACTCATTAGAAGCCTTATTAGAAACATTAAAAGGGTCAACTATGGCTAAAACCAAAGAAGAGCATCAACCCTTAGCTACCAGTTCAGTGGAACCAAAGAATTTTGACCACAAAAAATCAAAAGAAGATATTTCTAGGGAGCTTCAGAAAATTAAACTCCCAGAATTTTCAGGAGGTCGAGCAGGTGAATGCGCTGAGGCATGGTTAGAAGGAATGAACAGATGCTTTCAGCACTGGACAACTACTTACTTTTCAAAGATACAATGCCATTCTGGTAGTAGCGGATAAGTTAACGAAAAGTGCACATTTCATTCTCATAAGAGATACTTACGAAATTGCTAACGTAGCTCAAGCATTCATAAATGAAATTATCAGATTTCATGGAGTACCTAAGAAGATTATATCCAATAGAGATTCACGATCCACTTCAAGATTCTGGACTTGCATGTAGTCAGCCTTAGGAACTCAACTAAATTTAAGCATTGCTTACCATCCTGAGACTGATGGGCAAACAAAAAGGGTAAATAAAGTACTTGAAGACATGTTGAGAATGTATGTTATGGATCAACAATCACACTGGGAAAAATACTTACCCTTAGTCAAATTTGCATACAATAACAGTTACCACAGTTCGATTGGAATGCCTCCATTTGAAGCCTTATACGGCAGACTTTGCAGAACACTGTTAAGTTGGCACAAGTTAGAAGATCGAGTGATAATAGGACCAGAACTAATCCAAGAAATGGAAGAGCAGGTAAGACAAATTAGACAACGATTAAAGGAAGCACAGGATAGACAAAAGAGTTATGCTAATACTCACAAAACTAATAGGAAGTATGAAGTAGGGGATCAGGTTTTCATCCGCATCAAACCGAATAAAAGTACTATTCGATTCGGAAAACGAACAAAGTTGTCACCCTGATTTATTGGACCATTTAAAGCCACAGAAAAAGTTAGACCTGTCGCTTATCGTCTTGCCTTGCCACCTCACTTGCATAAAATTCATAATGTATTTCATGTATTTGTATTAAGACATTATATAGTTGATCAAACTCATAACCTTCAATGGAAGGATCTGCAGGTATCGGACGAGGGAATTATGTCAATCGAACAATTACGCATACTGGAACGTAGGGTTCGATAGCTCAGGAATCGTCTGGTATACCAGGTCAAGGTCCAATGGGACAAGTATAGTCCTGGATCAACTACTTGGAAAGATACAGAGGACATATGTCAAAGATACCCTAATCTGTGTCAATTTTGAAGAACTTTAAACTATGTTTAGTATATATTTACGTTATTGCAAATCAGAGACTCAGAATCATTTTGAATGACCACATATAAACGTGGATTTTTATGACATAGTATATGTTTAAATTCTGCTGGTACATGGATACCAAAACGAAATTTTGAGTCTTATTAATGGTATAAGACTCAAAATATTATTTGATACTGGGGCCATAGATAGTTTCATTTCGTCATAAGCATTAAACAAATTTGGATTGGCAGCTCACAGACAAAATAATTTCCGACAGGTAGAAATGGCCTAAGGAGAACTCCAATTCGTAGACTTAAGTGTGGATCAATGCAAAATTAACCTAGGGGTCTGTACGACTAAACTGAAAGTTTATGTCACAGCTTTAGGAACTTATAATCTTGTCATAGGTATGGATTGGCTAGAAGTTCATCAAGCTTGGGTAGACTGTTATGGGAAAAGAATTTGAAGTATAAATGATGAAGGGGAAGCAATCCAAATTCAAGGAATCAAAAGAAAAGTATATTTACATTACATATCCACAATGAAAATGAAGCATTGCTTAAGAAAAGGTTGTCAGGCATATGTAATTCATAAATAAGTAAAGAAAAAGTGCCATCCTTAGAACAATATCCGGTGTTAACCGAATTTCCAGATGTATTTCCAAGGGAACTACCAGGATTACCCCCTGTAAGAGAGCTAGATCTCACTATTGAATTGAAACCTGGTACTCAACCAATCTCTAAAACTCCTTATAGAATGACAACTCCAGAACTTCAAGAATTGCAAATTCAATTGAACTACTGGATATAGGACATATTCGACCTAGTATATCACCTTGGGGCGGTCCTGTATTTTTTGTCAAGAAGAAAGATGGATAATTAAGATTATGTATAGATTATCGAGACCTGAATCAAGCTACAATAAATAATCGATATCCTATGCCTCGAACCGATGATCTTTTCGATCAAATGAAAGGAGCTACTGTCTTTTCAAAAATTGATCTTCGATCAAGCTATCATCAGCTAAGGATTTCTGAAAGCAATATTTCTAAGACTGCATTTTGGACACATTTTGGACATTATGACTTTACTGTGGTACCATTTGGATTAACGAATGCACCAGCAGTATTCATGAATCTTATGAACAGTGTTTTTCGCAAATACCTTGATCAATTTGTACAAGTCTTTTTAGATGATATTCTCATCTATTCCAAGAATAAGAAAGAGCATGAAGATCATTTACGAATAATATTGTCTTGCCTTAGGAAACATCAGTTGTATGGAAAATTATCCAAGTGTTCATTCTTTCGGGAAAAGATTCATTCCTTAGGCCATATCATATCAGATGAAAGGATTTTAGTAGACCCGGAGAAGGTAAAAGCAATCATGGAATGGCCAATACCGAAAAATGCACATGAAGTATGAAACTTTATGGGTTTAGCTGGTTACTACCGAAGATTTGTGGAGGGATTCTCCAAAATTGCAAAGCCTATTACAACCCTTCAGCGTAAAGGTGTTAAGTATGAATGGACTGAAGAATGTAATAAAGCATTCTCTAAACTCAAAAGACTACTCACCAGTGCACCAATCCTAACAAGGGCTAGGTGTAGTATTGATGCAGGATAGAGGAGTGATAGCATATGCCTCCAGAAAGTTAAAACCTCATGAAGAACTCTATGCTACTCAGGATTTAAAGTTAGCTGTTGTAGTACTAGCTTTAAAGATCTGGAGACATTATCTAGTGGGACGAAGTTTTACACTTAAAAGCGACCATCAAAGTCTACAATATTTTTTCACCCAAAGAGACTTAAATGCCAGACAAAGACGATGGAGTGAATTCCTAAGTGAATATGACTTTGGAATATCATATATTAAGGGAAAAGAAATGTAGTGGCAAATGCTTTAAGCAGAAGACCTCAGATATTCTCTCTCATATCTATCAAAGTAGACTTAAGGCAACCAGTACTGGAATATCTCATAAAAGATAGCTGGTATTTAAAGCTGAGATCTAATCTTGAAGGTAAAAAGCCAAAAGAATGTAAATTTGAAGGATATGAACTAAAAGGTGATGGAATCTTACAATTCCATGGAAGAATGTATATTCTTGATAATAAGGATCTTCGAAACACTATCCTTAAAGAAGCCCACGGAGCAGTGTATTGTGCTCATCTTGGAGTAAGGAAAATGTATGTGGATACCAAGAAACTCTTCTTCTGGTCGGGCATGAAACGTGATATCGTTCAATTTGTTGCAAAATGGTTGGAATGTCAACAAGTAAAAGTAGATCATTGTCATCCAGCGGGCCTCTTACAACCTCATTACATTCCTATGACCAAATGGGAAATCATTTCTATGGATTTCATCACTGAACTACCACTTACTTCTCAAAGACACAATGCCATTGTCATGATCCGGATTATCCACAGTTTCTTGTTCATTCTGCCGACGTTTCAAACCCCAAAGGGGGTCCATCATCAGGACTAATCAGATAGAATATAGAAAATGAATGCAAGATTATTGAGATTATTGAGAGAAGAGAGCCTATCGACCTGAGTATAAATAAGCCAAATAAGCCAAAAACCCTAATTTCATAAAGAAACCGACAAATGATTTTTATTAATTATTATTTTATTTCATTTTATAATAGTTTTATAAAGATTTTTATTTATTTATAATAGTTTTAAATTTTTATTTATTTAATTATTATTAATTTAGGTTAATTATTATCTATGATTGATATACCTAAATAAGTTTAATTTATTTATTTATATTGTACATCTTTTATTAGTCATTTTAATTTTAATTGATTAATTCTCCTTAATTTTATTTAATTAATTTAAACTTGATTAATTAGATTTGATCTTAATTATTTTTAGCCTTAATTTTTAATTAATCAATTTTCAATTAATTAATTAATTAATTAATCAATCAATTAATTAATTTATCTAATTAATTAATTTAAATACTTAATTTATTAATAAATTGACCAATTTTTATTTAATTAATTTTCATTTAGATTAATTAAGATTTTTTTATAAATTGACATTCATTATTTAATTAATAATTACTTTAAATTGATTTTAATAAATAATTAATAAATTACTTTTAATTAATTAATCTCCATTAATTAAAAACTAATTAAAATCAATTAAGAAAATTTTTTAATTCTTTCTCTGCTTAAATTTTTACTTAATTTAAAATTTCTATTTGATTAATATTTAAATTTCTTATATAATAATTATGAAATTAAATTAAATTAATTCATTTTAATTAATTCATTTTGATTAAAATAATCTTGCTTTAATTTCACTTTTTTTTTAATTTTATTTGATTAATATTTATTTTACTTACTTAATTAACAATAATCAAAGCCAATTTTCTTGGTTGTTATTAATTATTTGAGTAATTTTGTTAATTAATTAATTAAATTAAATTAATTAAATTTAATTAATTAAATTAATATAATTATTAAATTTAATTAATAAATCAATTAATTAAAATTAATTAATTAATTAAATTAAATTATTAAATAATTAAATTTTTACTTATCTAATTAATTAATTAAATTTTTGAAATGGAAAACCCCTTTTACCTATGCTTTCAAAGCTCTGGAGGGGTTTATTTGTCTAATCAAGGGAAGCCAATTTCCACTGATTTCACTCCCATTGTCCCTGTTGAGGTTCTGAGGAAATTTCATAATTTCAATGGCCTCTCTCATTTTTCTTTTATGATAGTTGTCCTCTCTTGCGATCACCTTGGCATCTTCCAAACACACATGATGTTTGGTTTTTGACGAGTGCTCTGCAAGGGCTGATGTACGGGATCTCTCATTCTTTATGTCAGCCGTGTGCTCTTTTAGTCTTATTTTCAGACACCTACCCGTTTCCCCAATATAACTTTTGCCACATGAGCAATCGATCTTGTACACACCCTTGAGTTGCTGTCGATCAATGTTATCCTTAACTGACCTCATCATTTGCCTTATAATTCCACATGTTGTAAATTGCGTGTTTATGTTATTCTTCCTTAAGATTTTTGCAATCTTATCAGTAGTCCCTTGGATGAATGGAAGGTAAACTTTCCCATGATTTTCTTTCTTGTCTTCAGGGGGACGCTTAGAGAGGACCTTATCCTGAGCTCTTCTTATAGCTTTCTTGATACTCCACTCTTTGTATCCAAGGTTTTTGAAGACCGACGTTAAGTGTTCAATCTCTTCTTTGTTGAAATTTGGTACCGAAGGACAGGTGGTTCCCTTAGGCTTTGATCTTTGGCCTGGGGAAAAGTGTCCAAAAGATTTTAATTTTTCTCCTAAAGTGACTTCATAATTTTTATAAAGTTAAAATCTAATTTAAAAGCGACTTTAAGTGATAAAGTTACTAAGTCTAATTTTAAAGTGACTTTTATAAAGTCAATGAAAAATTAGAAAGGAAAAGTGACTTTGGAAATAAATGACTAAGTGGGTCTTTATTAAAGTGGGTGAATTAAAAAATAGAAAGTGAGATTTAAATGTGCATTTAATCTCAGCCATTGATCTAAATCTATCTCAGCCATTGGATTTAGGGATCACCCAAAAGTCATTTAGGGTTGGGTTAAAGGAGGAAAAGGAGGAAAAGATCATTCATTCTTTCATGAGCAGATTGGGAGAAGGAGAGCAAGAGAACAAGGGAGATTTCTGGACAAGAAGGAGAAAGAGGCAGCAGTTTGGCACACATACCAGGCAGCTCTTCAGCAAATCAGAACAGCAGAAAGAACAAGCAGAACAACAGCAAGAACAAGCAGAAAAAGCTGATTTTTTGCTGAAAACTGAGAAAAACTGATTTTTGGGCACGAATATCGAGGAACTGATTTTCGGCACAGAAATCAAGGTATGTCCGTACAGTCCGTACGACTGTCAGTACAGCACGTACAATCAGTACGTCCGTACGTCCGTACATCCGTATGGTCCGTACCGCGCGTACAGCAAGTTCCCAGGTTGTCTGTTGGGCTGAAAAACAGATAAGTTTGCTTGCTGGAAATTTATTTTGCTGAAATTTTCTCACTGTAAAAAGGCATTTTCCAGAAATAAAGAAGAGCTCTCAAACTGGTTTTCCCCAAGAGTTGTAGGGGGTTTTCCAGGGTCACATTGACAAAAAATATCAGTGTTTTAATGGCTGTTTATTACCGCTGATTTTTATTTCTGCAATTTCCAACTTTCTGTAAATTTTCCAGAATTTGTGTTTTCAGCAAATTTATTTTTTTCCAGCTTGTTGAATGTATGGTTATGGGAAAGGGCATTTAACTACATGGGAGAAATAAGGAGAAACTGAA
>APFE030654562.1:10758-22953 GCA_000404065.3 Pinus taeda
ATATATATATATCAATGATTGGCACATATATCGGCATATATATAAGCGTCAGGGCGATAGGGTGTGGGTCGGTTCCACTGTCGGTGGCCCACCCACCCCGATATACAATATTTTAATAATAGGTGCGATGGAGGAGGGTTCGAAAGGGGTTATGGACACCGATCCCGAAACCATATATTTTGATTTTGATTGCGATGTTGCCGGTGGGGAGTTATGGCCCATCAGCCTTATAATAATAATTTTGTTATGAATTTTTGGGGTGGTGGGGGTGGTGGCCTGCCACCTCATAAAAAATTATATTTTGGATTTTATAAGGAAGAGGGTTGTGTTGAAACTTCTAGAAAATAAGGGACATTGGGAAAATTAACGAGGAAACAATTTCGACCAATTTCAAGAGCTAGGTTCATGCCTTGGGGTCGGTCAAATTGTAGGACACTTAAACCTGGCCCACAAACCAACTTTGACCAAAATGTTGATTGGCCTGTTCTCCCTCATACGAGCCTGGTTTGACGACCGTTTGCACCTCCGCGATCAAGACGGCAAGATCTACGATCTGGTATTGGTTCTAGCATAATCCAAACACTTTGATTTTCGAGCGTTCATAAGCCCTCTTTGTCCTGTGTGTCTCTCTAGAGCCACCTAGATCAATCCTCCCCACTGAGGAGCTTTTGGTCCTCCAAAAGCATGAAAAATAATCTACAACTTTCTCTGTACCCTATCTGCATCACAAGCATCCTGAAATGGTCTTGCTTCCATCTCCTTCAACTTTGTTCTTTGGAGCCTTAAGTGATGAGACAACACGTGCTACCTCTGCAACTTGTAGTACATTGTTTTGCAAATTACATGCTTGAATGACATGACCAACTACTGACCCAAATGTCCCATACTTGCCATGATTTTATAACACATACCTGGTGGTCAAGTTTACAACAAGATGGATGTAATACCCCAGCTATGACAACAAGGCCAACATATCATTATTTCTTCAAAAAGTGATGGAAAACACATCATCACTACAACACATGATTTACATACATAAGGAAAAACACTATTGTTTTGACAAGTGATGGAAACATAACATCACTTTCAAAGTGTAAAATACGACTCAAAACATGACCAGACATCATTGTTGTTGAATAAGTGATGGAAAACACATCATCACTTTTACACTTTAAAATGCAACAAATGATTTACAAAATAATGACGATGAAATGACAACATGTCTAGAAGCCATTTTTCACTTATCAATGTGAATGGGTCACCTCTTTGAGGTGGTTTTGCTTGTCAAACAACTACTCTTCCTGGTTCACGCACCGACGCTTTGTCTTTAAGGCGCTGCTCTGGATGGAGCCTCCAACAAGTGGCTATTTGATGGCCATTTTTGTCACAATGACTGCAGTAGGTTTTCTTCCTCTATATCTTCTTAACCTATTTATTTTCATGTTATTGAGAGGGTCTTTCACACCTCATGAGTGCTGCCATTCTTTTCCAACACTCAGAAAAGGTATGGTTAGGTAAACCACAAAAGGTACATGTTTTTTGATGCCTTGATCTTCGTTCATTATTAACAACATGATCATAATCAAAATGAACTTTTGAAGATTGAAAATGGTTATACCTTCCTTTGTTGTCTCTAATGTCAATATGGCGATGAGAGCTTGCCTCAGCTCTCTCACTGCAATGGGCACTGCCATGGGATGATGGGGATGTGTTCCCATCATTCTCTTTCCTCGACGATTTCATCGATGTCTCGGATGACTCTAACACCTTCGAGCACTCTCCTTTAGTGTACCTCAAGCTTACAAATCGATGTTCATGCACAACCTCCAAAGGTTGAGTTATGCCTTGGTTATTAACACCAAGTTCTTCTCTCTCCTCGTGCCTCATCCTTGTAAGGCGCCTCATGTTTGTCCCTAAAATTCGGATCTCTAAATCTCCAACAAACATCATACTATGAGGAGATGAAATCGAAAGGAAATCAACACCTTTTACTTCCTCTTTCGATTTGGAAGGAACTGATGAGGCCTGCTCATCATCTGTTGTTGGTGATTCGCTAACTATCGTGGCGCATTCCCAAACTTCCTTTCTAACATATCCAAGTCCTGTTCAACATGATAATTTCTCTAGTTTGATGGGGTTGACAATGCCTTGGCCATTAACGCACAATCCTTTTCCTTCATACCCCATTTTCTTCAATAGTTTGGAGCCAATTCCTGTGGTATGATTTTCAAAAATAACAAAATCATCATCAGGAAATATACATGAAGATGGAGAACTACTTTTAACCTTGCATGGGTCACACTGTAGCTTTTCCAAGGCCTCGCCCTCTGCTTGCAGTTGTCATAGCAAACTTTGTTTTTCCCCTTTCTCTTCACGTAGGCGCATCTTCAATTCATCATTCTCTATTTGAAGATTATGTTTGTTTTGCTTTAGTTCTTCCATGACCTCTTATGTGGCTTGCAATTGAAGCTACAATCTCTCCTTTTCCTCTATCTCTTTCTGTAGAGTTTCATACATGATTTCCACTCTCTTGGAAATGTTGAGCATGGTTTCATACATCGCTCTTTCATCCTCTGTCATTGTTCACATTGCAATTCACATCAACACAAAGACCGCTTTGATACCACTTGATCTAGGTTTGGGTGTGATGAAGGACCCTTCCAAGATCTTTTACTTTCTTGATGTGTTAAATTGATTTTTAAAAGAACATTAATGAATACATCTGCATGTGGAAAAGAAGAGGAACAAGACATTCATCAAAGACATAAACGTTGATAATGGAGTTCGTCCAGGAGGGAATATGTCTCCGGCCCTGGTGTCAAGATGGTGTAGGCCGCTGCATTTAAGTGCTATAAAAAATGGTGATGTACACAAGAGATGATGGCACGATCATACAAGGAAAAATGTCCTCACGCAGGAGTGGCTATATGAGGTGTTCCACAATAGGAACTCTCAGTCAAAAGACTCCTATCAGTGTGACAAAAAACATGCATGGTGAGCATCCTGCCAACATGGCACAAAAGGGATCTCAATGCAAAACACATGCATGATGACAACAAGAGTATCCCAACAACAAACAACAAGGGATCTCAAAGCATAACATGATCGGTTATGACAACAAGTACATCACATAAAATATTCTGCATCAAATCAAGCAAGGAATCATGACAACATGTAATAAACAAGATCCTGCATCAACATCAATCAAGGTTCTGTGTAGCATAATGCATAAAGAAGAAGTACATGAACACATCATATACCTCACAACCAAGAGCCATCTAAAGAAGTGGATGTCACACTGCTGAAGCTGCTCAAACCATCAATCTCAAGGCATCGATCGTATGAAGATGGTTGCTCGCACAAGAATGTGGACATCTGAACTGGCACTTAGAAAAGTGACTAGAAGAGAATAAAAAATTTGAAGACACTATCAGATTTTTGGCATCGGGTAGTGCTGAATCGACTGTCCAAAATCCAAATTCCGAGAAGTTGAGAATTCTGGGCTCAAGGAATCTTTTAGATTCCCTCAGGATTCCTCAAAGATTCTGTTCCATGGATGGATTTGAAATTTGCAACTTAAATGGAAAATCTGAGTTCTCCATTCCGATCCCTGCGGAAAACCATGAAAAACAAGTATAAACTTGACTATATTCCGACATATCAAAATTTTACCTCCTTGGGAAAATTTCAAGGCTCATGGTTCCGCTCCCTGTTTTTGCTAAAATCATGGTTCCACATGCCTCCTGGAAATGACCGAAAAATGCAGAACTCTGATGGAGAAATGGACAACACCATTTCACGCGTAGCGATGAGAGGTGTAAAAGCCATATAAAATTTGTCAAAATCTGACAAAGTGAAAATTTCGCCCTCCTGCAAAATTCATGGTTCTTGCATTAAAATATTAATTAACTGCCTCAAAATCCATGCCCACCTTTTGCCTCGGCGGATATACCAATGTGATTCAGTTGGCACATTGGCAAAAGAAGCATATGGTCGAGGAGGGGTCGGGTCCAATCCCACCCCTATATATATATATATACATATATAATATATATATAAATACTATATATATATATCGGCAATTGGTGAATATATCAGTATATATATAAGGGTCAAGGCGATAGGGTGTGCGCTGGGTCCACCACAGGTGGCCTACCCACCCCGATATACAATATTTTAATAATATGTGTGATGGAGGAGGGTTTGGTGGGGGTTATGGCCACCGATCCAGAAACCATATATTTTGATTTTGATTGTGATTTGGCCGATGGGGATTTATGGCCCATCAGCCTTAAAATTAATATGTTGTTTAATATGGTAGGGGTGATTAGGCCGGTGTGGAGTTATGGCCCATCAACCTTATAATAATAATTTTGTTATGTATTTTTGGGGTGGCAGGGGTGGTGGCCTACCACCTCATAACAAATTATATTTTGGATTTTATAAGGAAGATGGTTGTGTTGAAACTTCTAGAAAATAAGGGACATTGGGAAAATTAACGAGGCAACAATTTCGACCAATTTCAGGAGCTAGATTCATGCCTCAGGGTCGGTCAAATTGTAGGACACTGAAACCTGGTCCACAACGAACTTTGAACGAAACTTTGACTAGCCCATTCTCCCTCATACAAGCTCAGTTTGATGAACCATCCACACCTCCACAATCAGGACGACGAGATCTACACTCTGGTCCTAGTTCAAGCATAATCTAAAAACTTTGATTTTCGAGCATTCATAAGCCCTCTTTGTCTTGTGTGTCTCTTTGGAGCCACCTGGATCACTCCACCTTCAAATATTTTACATTTATAGAGACTCCAAGGGAAGGCTAACTTTCTGAGGAGGTTCATTCCCAATTACATTGAAATGGCTAAAGGTTTTACACATCTTTTGAAAAAGGGGATACCCTTCCATTGGGATTAGGTTGTGCAAGATTCCTTTGATGCTCTTAAAGATACCTGGATTAGAGCGTCATTAATGTATTCTCTGAATTATCAAAACAAATATTACCTATATCTCGTCATTGTAGATACAACCATTAGCATGGTTTTAGTCCAAGAGGAAAATGGGATTGAACATCCGATATATTATTTGAGCTGCAATCTCAATGAGATAGAAAGTAAGTAATCTTATGTCGAGAAAATAGCTTTAGCAGTTGTGCAAGCTATTCAGAGATTTCACCACTACATCCTGCTCTGGAAGACCAACTTCATTTTGGATTGCAACCCTATGACATGTATTTTTGCATGTCAATTGCTGGGGGGAAATACTCAAAATGGATAGTCATTTTGCAAGAGTTTGATTTGGAATTCATCAAGTCCAAATCAAAGAAATCTCTGGTTTTCATCGAGCTACTTTGCGACCTTCCCTCAAACTCCATTGATTCAACATCTGAACCATCGATTTTGGATGAGTCTCTATTCTTGATATCGTCATCTAACCCATGGTATGGAGATATATTGATCTATCTCCAGACCCAAACTTTCTAGCCTAATACCTCTTGCTCGCAACAACGATGTATCCGATACCAAGCCAAAGATTATCTGATCATTGTTGACACTCTTTACCGTCATGGTATTGACACAATTTTACGGAGGTGCCTGACACATGAGGAAGCTGAGAAAGCATTGAATGATTTCCATTCAAGTGCCTGTGGTGGACACTTATCTGGATATGAAATTACACAGAGAATTCTCCGTGTAAGTTACTTTTGGCCAACTATATTTAAAGATTGTATTATTGCCCTCACAAGATGTCATGCATGCCAGATATATGACCGCAAAACTAGATTACCACCTACACCATTACATCTAGTCATCGCTATTGAACCATTTGCCAAATGGGGCATTGACTTCATGACATGTAACCCCACCTTGGCTGGGGGGCATGGGTATATTATAGTTTTCATTGACTATTTTACCAAATGGGTCGAGGCGATGCCAACATTAAACAATAGTAGAGAAATGGCTAGTCTTTTCTTTTTTAACCATGTGGTTGCCCGGTTTGGTGTACCACAAGCCATAGTTACAAATCATGGGTCACATTTTTGCAATCACATGATGGCTGAGTTGACTGTTAAGTTAGGACTATCACATGATAGTCTACCCCTTATTACCCGCAAGTGAATGGACAAGTTGAGAACATCAAAAAAATCCTAAAGTGAATGTTGCAAAGAATGATAGGGGTTCATAAATGAAACTGGCAATTAATCCTATACTCTTCCTTGTGGGCATATCGAACTTCGGTGAGAAATGAAACTAGATTCACACCCTTTCATTTGGTGTACAGTTTAGAAGCAATCTTACCGATACAATGTGAAATTTCATCTCTCAAACTCGTGATTGACCTGTTACCCGACACTTCCGAAGAAGAAGCACGTTTCTTGGAACTTATCCATATAGATAAAACCCATTGTGATGCCGCATTGGCAAACGGAACACATAAGAAATGAATCAAGGCACAATATGATAGAAATGTCAAGCCTCGCATCTTCTCAGAAGGAGACCTTGTTTTGCTTTACTATCAGGAAGTCGATAAACTTGGAGCAGGGAAATTTGAACTGATGTGGATGGGTCCTTATATTGTCAAACATGTTTTGGAAAAAGGTGCCTATGAGTTAGTAGACTATGATGGGATTCCATTATCGCAACCCCAAAACGAGTTGTACATCAAACATTACTATGCTTAATTGAGTGTAGTAAAACTCATTGTATATATGATTTCATTGCATGTGTGTGTGTGAGTGTGTGTCTTTTAGAGTTTTTACTTGGTTAGTAATCCGCTTTGCATTTGTTGCAGATGTCGAAATCTTCAGAACCATTCATTGGTTACAGCAATGGTGCTAGTTGTAGTAGGTAGAACCTATCCTCTACAGCATGGGCTATTTTCACTCCAAGTGGTGAGTTAGTGAGTTTTCAAGGGATTTTTATTGCTCGATCGATGAACGATATCACTGAGTATAGCACGTTGATTGAACTTCTCTTTGATGCCATTTCACTTGGCATTCGCCAAATCATCGTTAGGCTGGACTTACAACTTGTTGTACTACAACTTACAAGTGTGTATACTGTTCGAAACCCAACAATTCTTTGTATTTTCCTTAGAGTTTGAATTTTGGAAAGGTATTTTGAATACATTTAGTATCAATATATTTCCAGAAATTTTAACACATTAACTGATTCTTTAGCGAATTATGAGTTAACTAGACATTTACAACACACATAAAAGTAACATTTTCAATTCACATCATTAGTTGAATAGGATTGCACATAACCATAGAAAACTGTGAAAGTAAAATAGATAGGTGTTTTAAAAGTTTTTACAAAATTTGTGTCCAAGACAAGTTTGGTCATCTGACCCAAAAACTCAAAATGCATGCAAAATATCCTAAGTAGGCCTAGTGATGCTCATGATAACAGGTCACAGCCTATGCTATCATGTGCAAAAGACTCATCCAACGTCTAGGAACAACAATATTGTGGCACTGCAGCCTCATAGGTAAATCCTCGATCTGAACATCCAGAATACCAAGGGTTAATCCCTTTATGTGATCTTGCAACTCTGCCAAGGTCTCGGCCAAATCCAAGTCCTGGAGGACAACTCTCCCAGTGCTTCTCTATGCTGGCCCACTTTCACCCTATTGGTGTCCCACAGGTCGAACAATGCCCATGTATACATGCATGAGAATGATTTTAGTTTAGTCTTGGAAACATTAGAAACAAAAAAACATGTAGAAACTTGAAAAATCAAAAACACTTTGGTCAAACAGTTTACCTATAACACCCCATTGTGCTCCAATTGGTAGAATAAAGTCTGGATCTCCACGGAAATCCATCCCTGAGTATGGATGCTCCTCAATGACAAGGTGTTGTCAATTGAGCCAACTCAAGAATGCAGTGGAAAAAATGATTGTTGACTGACCCACATGTCGAGCCATCAATTTGACCCACCTATGCATATGTGGATCTCTAGGACCAACTACACCCAATGATACATGTTGTGATTACATCAATGGGATTCTCTCTAAGCTAAAAGTGATTAAGATCAAACCATAACATAAATTCTTCATCTTACCACTTTTTACCTTGGTCAGTTGTTCTTTCAAAGAAGAAAGTACGGCCTCACACCAGTTGAATACTTTTGGCTTTAGACACTCAAGTGTATACTACATATATGATCTGTTCACCAGATGAAGTGTCACACTGCCAGCCAACTTTTCGATTGTGAAGAGGATCATTCTCAAATGAAAATCACCTACATCCCTAATTTTTATTTTCCTATCCTTGCTAGGTTGTGTACTTGGCTGACAAAACTGTCGAATGTAATACCTCACTGATTCACCTCCATGGGAAAATCCAGAAAGAGAGATGGGGGAATCTCACCTCGACAGTTCGATAAGAAAGTAAATATCATCAACGGTAATAGGTACCATCTTGTCCCTTATGTGAAAAGTCCAATTTGTCGGATCCCATGCATGAATAAGGAACTACAATAGTTCTATTTGTTGCCTCATTCCGAACAACTTGAAGTATTTGAGTAACCCACAATTTTTGAGGGCCTCAACTATACCCGGATTATTTAGGGCAACCATGTCTTTTTCTTCATGCTCTCTTTCTCACCATGTAATCAACATTTTGATTCGATGAAAGCCTAAAATCAAATCATAAGATTAGTTAGGATCTTTTCCATGTAAAAAACAAGACAAATTTTGGAGCAAACAGCTAAATCAAATCTGGGAAACTTGCCCAGCGTAACCCAGGCATAGAGACAGTGCACTGCAGAGCAGGAAGCCTTCTATCAGGGTGCTCTTTAATGCAATTTTTGATGTGAAATCCCGTGCTAATCCCAAGGAAAAAAAATCAATCCCCAGAGGCACCAAAAACCCCACAACTTGCATGAAATAATAGAAGAATGACTTGAATAGAAAGAGGATGGGTAGATCTCCTACCTTGTCTGGACAACATGAGAAATGGTCCACAAAATCTCTCAATCAGCTAATGAAGTTCGAGGTAAAAAACTAACCCAGAGCACAAAACTGAATGGTAAGTCTCAAATGGTAAAAATGTCATGGTAAAAACTTGTTTTATGTTTATTTCATGTTCATTAATTGAGTAAACATTAGTATTTGCCTATTTTTACCTATGAAATAGTTATTTTTAATCCATTTGGTGGTGTTTAGAGAAGGTTTTGCAGCTGCCTAATAGAATTTGACGTGCTCAATTGTAAATTGTACATTTGACCACAAAGCATACTTTTATCTCTTTTTCGAGCTTTGTTAAATAACAAAAATGGAACCCCCTTGGATTCCTCTTTAAGCTCTTTTCTGACTCTCTAAACATGAGAATATTGTCGAGCGCTTTTCCTTTTCAGCTCGTTAATGAATTGGAAATGAAATCTACTCAGTATAAGTTTAAACCTTTTTCGGGCTAAGATAGATTAACTATGAAAAAGGAATATGTTGACCGAACATGGTTAATAGGTTCTCTATGATATTGTTTTATGGTTTTTCGGGCTTGAGAGAAAAATCAACAAAAAAGAACTTGTGGATTTTTCTTCTTGTCCCTTTTCAAACTCTCTAAATATGAAAGGGACCGAGTTACCTTTGTTGTTAAACTCGTTAAAATATCAAATAACGACAAATTTGTCCATCTAAACAAGACCAAGTTTCACCTTTGCTAGACTCGTTAAAACATCACATAGTGATGGATTCACCCAATGGGTAGAATTAGACAACAAGCATATGTTATCCTCCTCAAGCTTGATAAAAATAAAGAGGTACTGGTAAGAAATGATGGGGAAATTGAAAAAAGGGGAAAACCACTTTATGGTAGTAGGTCGCTCTTGAACATGACACTTTCACCTCA
This sequence comes from Pinus taeda, assembly GCA_000404065.3. Taxonomy (NCBI): domain Eukaryota; kingdom Viridiplantae; phylum Streptophyta; class Pinopsida; order Pinales; family Pinaceae; genus Pinus; species Pinus taeda. The sequence goes on from APFE030654562.1 coordinate 20,618, forward strand.
TCATTGTGACTACTTGGGTTGGGTTATTAGCTTGATGGTTATCATACCATCGGTCTATCATACCATCCATCACTTTATTTTGGGTCAATGTTATCAATTCACTTCAGTGTCACCGACATGTTCAAGAGAAGTCAGCTAGTTTAAATTCATTCTTTGTAGTACCATAAACCTTCATTTTCATGAATTCCATTCCTGAACCTTGTGATGTCAGTCAAATTTCGTCTCCAAATCATTACACTCGTTTCATGTTGTTGATGTGGGATACATCAAGGCCCTCCTGCAATGAGTCGCTTCTTGTTGACATCAGCACATTATCCAAGAAATTTACTTAGAAACACCCTTACAATACCTTGAGGCTTGAATACATGAATGGCAAGTTTATTGCTTCCGGTGATAGGTTGACATCACTGGCCCTCAACCGAAAGACTTTGTATGGTGTTCGACATCAAAACATCTATTCACACCATGTAGAATGTACTACAGTACCTTGAGGATCATTATCATTATCGGGGATTTCTCTCGCATCTGTTAATGAATTACATCATTGGCTGCTAATCAGACGATGTATTCCCATGTTCGACCTCATATCACATATTCACATGGTTAGACTCGTACTTGAGCAAATGATTGAACAAGTTAAAAGAGTTCGGATCTAATTTCATCCATCCCGACTGCGATTTCAGGAGTACTAAATCATATGTACAATGGATTTACATTGATGGTCATTCCGATCATGGGTATATATCTGTAGACAACTATATGTGTACATGTAATGAAAGTTTATATTATGAGCATGGGTATGCATTCCCTCAGCAATTCATGTAAAAAATCAAAATATCATGATATATGTATTGTAATTGATGTAGGTCACCTTCCACTTCGAAACCTACTCATCACATTGTAAAGTATTTCATTCAACATTAACATTTTTTCAACTTCATGCTTTAGGGGGTAGCTGTTATAGATCCATTTGGGCACATCACTCCCATAATCCAGATTAGTGTTTTAGGCTCATCAAACCCTAATTTCAGCTGCTACATGCCCTAAACAAGTCACCCTTTTGAATGCCTCCTTCCCAGACAGTTTCATGACTTGAAAACATCCTGAAATGACCCCTAAAGGGACCAGTGCAGGTAGGTCCATGTAAGGGTGCACTGCAGAGTAGTTGAGTCCATAACAGGGTGCTCTGCAGAGCACTTAGGCCCTCTTTCACCTACGTTAGGTGAGATTGAGTGAAATTCACATAGGGTTTGGGGAATATTCTTCTCTCTTTGAGTCATCTAGAAGTTTCCCTCACTTATCAACTCCTATGAGCTCAAAAATGCATGAGGAATGAGTTAAGATACATCCTATCCTCTCATCCCTTCCTCCATGGAACTAATTCTAAGTATGGAAGGCCATTCAATACTCCCATTTATGACATAACCTTCTTCATCCTCCTATAAATTGAAAACTCATCTAAGTGATCAGGGGATGGACTATGTTGAATTGTAAGGAGATAATGTTGCTATGAGAATTGACTTTGAGACAAGTATTTTTATGCTAAAAGTTTTCCATGCTTTTGATGTGATGTGGATGGGATCCAAGCTAGAGGAGTGACTTCGAATCAGACTTGATGGTTGTAATTCCTTCTTCTATTCAATAAATTATTTGAACCTTTTTCCCATATACTTATCTTGTTATATGATTCTTATATGTGTGAATGTATCGGATTCCATTTAATTGTATTCAATAGATCTTTTGATTTAATCAGTTCTTTGTCTTCTGTTGATGTTTACAGGTGTTATACGGGAATAGTGTCCACATGGATGCTACTATTCCCACTAAGATGGGTGGATATCTTAGAAACAAACAATCAAAGTCTACTATTGATTCCTTTTATGAAAATAGATGAGAGGAGAACCAAGAGGGCCAACCTGAGTCTTGCGCTCGATTCCCTCTCCTTTTTGATAGAGTTTTGTTGCTCGCTCTTTGTCTGCTCAGCTTCAAAAGGACTTGTAGAATCACATCAACATACTACTATGCAAGAAACAAGGATCTAAATTCACAAATAATGCAGGATCAGATGTACATTAACCATATACAAGCATATATAAATAAGTACACTAGGATATCGAAGGAAACAAGAATAGCGTTATTCAGATAAAAGTAGCAAGAGGATTACAACCATGAGCAGCTCTGACCCAGCATCATCCTCCAGCTAGGAAGCCCTTATTTCACCTCAAGCAAAGCAAAATCACCCAACACTGTGAATGTACACCAGAATACCAACAACACTTCTCTATAAGTTACAAAATTCCAGCCTCTGGATCTCTGTGATGAGGGATCCATATATA
>APFE030654562.1:32668-63125 GCA_000404065.3 Pinus taeda
AGCAAGAGGATTACAACCATGAGAAGCTCTGACCCAGCATCATCCTCCAGCTAAGAAGCCCTTCTTTCACCTCAAGCAAAGAAAAATCACCCAACACTGTGAATGTACACCATAATACCAACAGCACTTCTCTATAAGTTACAAAATTCCTGCCTCTGGATCTCTGTGATGAGGGATCCATAGATAAATGATTACAAAGAGGTGAGTCATCTTCTGGCATCTTGATTAGTGTCTTCTCTCTGATAGTTCCTGCTTCCACTTGGAGAATGAAGATCTCTTACTCATCCCTCGTCAAAAATGGAGTGGAAAGTATCAGAGGGGAAGCTTCTGGAAGATTCCATGATCTTCCACCTCTCATTTTGGTCCCTGCCATTTGTACATTCCTGACCATCGCACCCTACAGAGGAGCAAAACAATATGCATCACACCCTGTACATTGGGAAGGTGATATGCATCACACCCTCTGCATGGAGCTTTCAGTATGGTCCAGTTTTGACCATTTATAAGCAGTTTTCAATGGAGAACTTCTGGGAGATGATGTAATCAGTTGACCTTGTTCCTTTAGGCAGTGAAGCAACCCTTTTAGGGACTTAAGAGCCCTCAGTTTATGGACATTTGTTATTGGGGTTGAAGTGCCAAAAAATGCCTAAAACAACAGGTACTTATCAAGCATATTAGCACTTTGTCCATAAACAAATAACAAATGTAAATGTTAGCCCTCAGTACATGTTAGATACCAAATTCTCCAAAACACTATGACCTAGAACTAACTACAATAATGCATGCATTTAAAATGTGGCGACATTATTTATTAAGAAATAAATTTTTATTGATGACAGATTATCACAGTTTAACTAACTATTTTAAACAACCTACTTTGAATGCTCGATAGGAAGTTGCGTTTCCTTTCTAAGTGAGTTTGATTTTGAAATTAAACATTTAAAAGGAAAAGAAAATAAGGTAACGAGTGCATTAAGTAGGAAGTTAAATTGTCTATGAGATTTCATTTAGTGAAGTTCAAACTGCTTTCAAGGAACAGATTAAAGAAGTCACTCAAAGAGATCCTGAACACAAATCTTTATAGCAGAAGGCCCAAAGTCCAAACAATAGTGAACAACAATTAAGATATGAGATAAATAAGGAAAAAATTCCAATTTATCGAGGTAGAATATATGTTCCTAATCAACAAAGTATCAAGTAATTAATTCTCAATTAATACCACAAAAGTCCTTATGTAGCTCACCCCGCCTATCAGAAACTAAACTGCATTAAGAAAAGATTACTTCTGGCCAGGTATGAAAAAATAAGTGGCAAATTATTTAGATTGCTATTTGGAATGTTAGCAGGTAAAAACAGAGCACCAACATCCAACTAGATTACTCCACCCATTGCCTATTCCATAATGGAAGTGGGAGATAATTTCAATTGACTTTATTATAGGTTTACCTAAGACCAAGAAGAAAAATGACTCGATAATGGTAGTAGTAGATAAATTGAGTAAATATGCCCATTTTATTCTAGTACACTCTACCTTTAAATCTATTCAGATTACTAACATATTTATGAAAGATATATTTAGACTGCATGGAATACCAAAGGAAATAATTTCAGATAAAGACATAAAATTTACATCTATGTTCTGGAAAGCATTGTTTGAAGGTTTGGGCACTCAAATACATTTTATCATGACATACTATCCTCAAAAGGATGGGAAAACAAAGTGAGTAAACCAAATAATTGAAGATATGCTAAGAATGTATGTGATGCAACAACCGTCTAAGTGGGAAGACTACATATATTTGGTGGATTTTTCTTACAACAACAATTATCATGCGTCCTTGTGGATGATCCCATTCTAAGTTTTATATGCTCGTAGGTGTAGAACACCTTTGAATTGGGGAGGCCCTGAAGATAAATCAATGCTAGGTCCCGATATGTTGAAAGAAATGGATAATGCAGTAAAGAAAGTAAGGATGAACTTGAAGGCCACTGAAGATAGGCAGAAAAATTATGCTAATAAGAAATCAAGTTTCTGAGAATTTTAGATCGGGGACCACGTATATGTATGAGTGAGGCCCAAGAAAATTACTTTGAATGGGGAGGTTGTGCCAATTTAGCACCCCAGTTTCGCGCTTCTTTTCAAATCTTTGCTTGAATTGAGCCTATAGCGTATCAACTAGTCTTACCTAGCTATATACGCATGCATAATGTCTTTCATGTTTTTGTGTTAAAAAAATTCATATATTATCCCTGCCATATAATCAATTGGTAAGATATACAGGTAACATATGTAACAATAAATAAGTACATTATATGTATATTTTTTTTATTTGCTCTTATTGTTTAAGCATGGAAGAGAAACTGACAGATTTCTCGATGACTATGTATGTTGGTCAAGTTGGATGATGAATTCCTGGTCGAGCCCCTACATATAATCCATCAGAGAGAAGAAATGTTGCAGAAGTGAGTTATACTCCAAGTTAAATTATAATGGCAACACTTTAGCCTAGAAGAGGCTACTTAGGAAGATGAAAATATTATGAAGGAAGCATATCCCAGTTTGTTTGACAGTGTCAAACATTGGGACGATGTTTAATCTAAGGGGGGAGAGATATGACATCTCCTGGTAATTTTTAAATATTAATTACCACAGTAAAAGACATGATACTATGACTTAGGTTTAGGGAAGGTCAGATGACAAATTGGAATCTTTAAATTTTCATTTGATTAATAAATTATGTCATTAAGTTGTGTAAAAGTGGTGACATCTTGGAAAGAATTCCAATTATGTCTCATATGTCAGTTGGGTAGACAGTTACTACCATAACTTCTCCTTGAGAATTAATTCTCAAAATATTGGAACCAAAAGGATAATAGGTACTTGAGGTAACTAGACAAGGAAGAAAAATATGGAGTTGTAACAAAGACTGTGTTTTCAATCTGTGTTGAAGGGTCAGACAGATTTATGCTAGCTAGTTGGACTAATTCTCGTTAGGACTAGATAGTCACAAAACAACTAGTTGCATGTTGTTACATACAACCCTTCTTGTGAGAAGAGCACGGGGGGAGATTCAGTCTATTACTGATCTCGTGGTTGGGAGGAAACGACATTTCTTTCTAGAAGGTGGGGTAGATACTTGTGCAGAATAGCGAAGCAATAGATAAGTACTATATGACTCAGTTAATAGATATAAGTTAATGGAATAGAAATAGATAGGTGTGAATATTATGTATGAAAATTTGCAGGACCTGAATCCTCCTTCGTAAATATTATTAATGATCAGTAAGTACAAACCAATTACTATTCCATATGGAACTAATTCAACAATAGAATTTGATAATGACTTAAGCAAAGAAATAAGTTATCCTGGTTAATTCAAAAAAAAAAAGGTACCAAACTAAAAGAATGGTAAGGGTTACAGGATTATTTACAAGGAACTCAGATAGAAAACCAACAAAGATCTGGGTTAGTATTTTGGCCTAGCTTGGATAACAACCTAGCCATAAGACAGTCCCATTGTCTCGTATATCAATCAAAGAATGTAGTTGAAAATAACTCTTCAGAAAAATAAGTATTGTAGGAAATGTACAATTGTAATCGAAAGTAAGGGTATATTACATATTAAGCTACATTAATCAAAATCTATTCTCTGTCGAACCCAAAACTATAGGAATAGAAAGAAACTAATAATATACGAGTCTGTCAAGGAATAATTTACACTTGCAAGAGTATAAGATGAAAATAATTGTAACATTAATTAACCTCGGCAAAGTACAATCAAAATCAACCTTCTTTTATAGTCTTTCTACAAATAACTACCATCGTAGCACTGTTAACAACTATATATTTTACTGTAAAAATATTACAAGTTGTAAGGTTAAATGACCAACACAAATTATATGAAAAGAGGGTTTGACCCATAGACATTTTTCTCCCATTATTATACACTAATTGGTCGTGAAAATGCAAGCTAATAAACGAAATTACATAGTAGGCCACAAGGCTAAGAAACCTGAAGTCTAACAGATTTGATGCGAGAGTCTAAGACAGATTTCAAATAAATATCTTATGCTCAAATGACTGATTTGGCATTGTTTTTATCAAGACATAAATCTTGTCTCCTCATATCACAATCAACCTCCTGGTAGAAGGTCTAAAAATACCTAGAAAACACAGAAGCATAACAACCCTTAGCATATTTCCTAGTAAGACGGTCATAAGTGGAGTAAAAAAGTGGAATACCTGCAAGGATCATAAGAAGGCATTAGAAAGGGTTTCTATGAACTGTAAGAAAACCATAAATACATATAATTGAAAAATTTTCATAAATAGCATGGGATATCAAGGGGAAACTTGAACAAAACTATAGAATTTCCAAAGAAGGGTAGCAAGGGTTCCCTGAAACTGACTTCCTTCCACTGGAACCATCGGGTCGCATTCTATGCACAACATCTGGAACTAAAGGACTATTCAACTTTGTTGCACATCAACAAATAGGAACCCAGATGAAAAAAGGATTGTCTTTAAGTTATCACACAAGAACAATGAGGAACCTTCAAATTCCTAAGCTACATCTTTACACTCCGCCATTATAGACTACCTGAAGTAGTTTTAGCAGGAAGGGTGGAAATTTACCATGGCAATGACTACAACTCTTAGAGAGAGAAGCATCCCGAACCCCTATAGTGAACAAGGAGAATGAACCCTTGGCACTGCCAGTCAGGTGGGTACTTACCTTGACCCAACTCAAGGAAACCTCCACCGTCAGATGAGCATCTGCGTCTTGGACCATTGATGAGATCTAGCTCCCGAGAGAGGGACATGTATAATAATTAGAGCATGTTCTCTAGAAGTTCCCAGTACATGCATTTACTGGAGATTAATGTAACTAAGGTGGATCAGTGGGTCATTCAATAATGTATATATAAATGTACCGATGAAATGTTATCAATTAAATGATATAAATCACGTTATCCTAAGTTGAACATAGGTGCATAAAGTTGTATGTTGTAACATTTAAACAATACTTAATAACTTATGAAGTCTACAAGCTAACCTATCTCAAGCATTATCAAACCTGAAAACTTATAATAGTATTGGGTTAGGTAAAGGAAAATTAATTCTTTGGTTTTTTTTTTTTTTTAATTATTATTATGTTGAGTAATGTGTTTTCACATGGAAATGTGACACTAGGGGCTTCTTTAACTTTTCACTTTTAATTTTCCCTATGTTTCCAAATTTTTCTTAATCTCCCTTTTGAATTTTGAATCTTTCAACAAAACAATTATTTTATGTTTATTACTCTAGAAAATTTCCACATTTCTTGCTAAAACAATTATTATTATTATTAAGGCCAATATTTTTATTAAATTGCTTTTCAACATTTTTTGTTCAATTTTTTTTTTTTCTCTTTCAGTTTTTGTTTTTAATATTTCTTTTAGTTGTTATTTAACTGATCTATGTTTTGAGGGTTTTTTATCCATATTTTCTAGTCAATTTTTTTTGAAATTAGGAATTTGATGGAATTAATCTCTAAATTTTGTACAATCCAAGTGCCCCAAGAATTTTTATGAGTGACTAATTCATTTACACATTTAAAAATATATTTTAAATAACAAATAAGCATGATGTTTAACAAAATTTTGACTAAAAACTCTAAAATAGAATAATTTAACACGTTTATTTTATTTCGACCTTTATCTCACTCTCCCTTTAACATTAATATATTTTATCTTAATACAATTATTACTCATCTTTTAATAATCACACTAGTCAATTATTTTATTGTTATTATTTTTAGTTTATTAGGCAAACACTCCTTTTCAAATTCTTTTAATAGCAGTTAGCAAACTTTATTCTAGAAGCATTTTAATAAAGACTTAGCCAGCCTAATATATAAAATGATTGTTGTCTTGCTGTTTGGGATGACTAATACTCCAACAACTTTTATGTGTCTTATGAACACTATTTTTCATCAATATTTAGATAAGTTGGTATTTATTTTTATTGATGATATACTGGTATATTCTCGAAACATGGAAGAGCACAAGGAACATTTGTGGATTGTTTTGCAGACATTAAGGGAACACTAGATGTATGAAAAATAAAATACATATGATTTCTTTAAAGAACATTTTCAGTACTTAGGTCATGTCATAACTAACAATGGAATTGTTGTGGACCCAGAAAAATTAAAAAACATAATGGAATGGCCAAATGTGAAAAATGTGACTGATATAAGGTCGTTTATGGGACTAGATGGATACTATAGAAGTGTTATAGACATATTTGGGCACTGCAACCCCAATGACATATTTCCATAAACCAAGGGCTCCTAAACCCCTACAAGTGTTGTTTCATACCCTAAAGGATCAAGCTCAATCTATTACATCATTTCCCAAAAGTTCTCCCTAAAAAACTGCTCAAAACTGGTCAAAACTAGACCATACAGACTGCTCCATACTGATGGTGGGATGCATCTCACCTACTACACATAAAGGGTGCGATGCATACCGAAAAGCCCTTCTCTAGGGTGCGATGAGCAAGAGAAAACAAATGGCAGAGGCAGTTTGCTAGGTGGAAACTCAGGGATTCTTCTAGAAACTGCTCATATGACACTTGCCTCTCTGAATTCGCCCAGGGATGAGTAAGAGATCATGAAATCTCCAAGTGGAACCAAGAATTATAAGTGAAATGACACTAATCAAAATCACAGAAGCTGACTCACCCCCCTGCAAATGTCTATATATGGATCCCCCATCCTAGAGATCTAGAGGCTAGAATTTTGTATTTTGTAAGGAAGTGTTGTTGGTTTCTCTGTGAATCATTGTATTTTTGGGTGATCTAGCCTTTCATGAGGTGAAGAGGGCTTTCATGCTGGGAGGATGGTACTGGATCAGACAGCTAGGTTGTAATCCTCTCTTCTACTTCTATCAATAAAGTTGTTTGAGTTTTCCTCCATATACTTGTATAGTTCTGAATTTTGTATTTCTGTATGCATTTGTATGGTTAATGTGCATCTCATTCTACATTGTTTATGGTTATAGATCTCTATGCTTTGATGGTAATTTTTTGTTTTGACTCTACAGGTGTTCTTTGAGCTAGGACAAGTGAGAAAGGAGTGGAGAAAGCTCTATCAAGGGAGGGAGGAAACAAGCAAGAAGCCAAGAAAAAGACTAAGGTTGGTGCTCTCTGCTTCTCTCTCATCTATCTCTCATAAAGGAAAACACAAGTTACTTTGAATTGTTTGTTTCTAAGATAGCTATCCGTCTTAGTGGAACTAGCAACTCTGAATAGACACTAGTTTTCCCGGAAACAAAATGGTGACTCCGTTGGGGAGCAAATAGTTTGTTTGTTTGTTACTATTGTTTGCTTTATAAACTACAGAGGGAGCATGAAGTTAAGCCATCTAGCCTTCGAACTGCTTTTGCTATGCAACTGAAAAGTAGATCAACGTTGCTTCAGTCAATCTCCGAGTTGGTTTATGAACTGAACATCTGACTTGCAAACATCCTAAGTGCCCTGGTGGTAGCTCAATAACCTCATTAGATCAGCCCCTATACTTTGTGTCTACTTTCTATCATAAGATCAGTCTAAATCCCTGAACTTAGCTGCAAACTGTGAGTGGAAACCAAGCTCAGTCTCATCCCTAGAGCATCGCACTGTCTCTCATTGGCAGTCTGGATGCATCGTACCTCCTATGTGCTACAAGTGAGATGAATCCATGTTTCCCTTAAGGACATGTGCGATGATTGAATGAGACTATTTCTCTCTCTAGATTTTGGTTTTTCCTTCATTGTTTTCAACTCTATTCGGTAGTTTTGATGTCTATGATCAGTATATCACTATTGAAACCTTCTTCCTTTACATTATTCAGCCTCGATTGATAAGGAATTGTGAATGTTTTTATGTATTTTTCATCATTTACAATTCTCCTTTACAAATAGTAGCTTAATCGAACTGTCGTCTTTTGATTCGAAAGTGTCGCAACTGTCGTTTTCAGTCAAGAAAAGAGTGTCGTAAAGTCTTCCTCTTTTAGATAGTCGATTACACTTTTTTCATTGTATTTGATTTGAATTGCCAATTATTTGACATGTCGAAACCAGTTTTCCATTCGAAATTGAAAGTGTTGTCTTAGTCTTCCTTTCGTTTTTGAAAAGAAATTGCTAAAGTGTTGCTTTGAGGAAAGATAGTTCAAATCTATACTTAGTTTTCCTTTTGTCATTCTCACATTAAGGAAACGGAAAAACAAATACATGCATGTGCATCCACATTTATACTGCATGTGGAAATTGATTTAGGAAAAGTGCATTTAGTGTGTGCTCTGCTCTATGTTGAAAGAATCTTACTCTTCTTTCCTTAGTAGCTAGGATTTTCATTGCTAAAAGAAAATAAACGACTATTTATCATTTAGATTGCATGTTTAGGAATTGTACATCTACATCACACGGTGAACCTTGAAAGGAAAACTTCATAAGAAAGATCAACTGAAAAATAAACCTCAATGAACATAAAAACGCTTTGGAATCTAATGCACAACATCTAGAAGTCTAGGCTAGAGACGTATTCCGGCGTCGTAAAGTCGGGTAAGTATCGTTTTCATTGTAGGTTGGGTGATTCCTCCTCTTTGATACGACAAGTGCCAGTACGGACTTGTGCTTCCACATACCGTCGAGTATATATTGGGAGACCACAATAGGCTGATATCCCTTATCCTTAGGAAGCCGTGTATGTTTCCCTATCGATCACAATGCATTGAACACAGCATTCGGGAAGATTGAGTTCCATACATTAAGTCCTCGGTAATTTCTCTATAATTTACCACCGAGGTGTATATTGTAGTTTTGCGATTAGTTTGGTAATCCCTCTGTCTAGATTTCCTGAGTAGTCATTTTCGTTCCTTTTCGGACTCCTTAAAAGAAAAGATCCATCTGAGCACTTGTCACTTCAAGCTCATTAAAAATCGAAGGCGACTAGAGTCATCTTTACCTTTTTCTCAACTCTTTAAAATTGAAAAAGCAAGTTGTGTCAGAGCGTCATAAAATTTACTTTATTCAGAATAACATCATTGTTCCCTTATTGGTCTTAGGTTGAGAAAATGGAGTCCACCAATCAAGGATTTCCCCTTGGGGGGAATCCTAGTCCTTTATCTTCTTGGGGAGATATTGGTGCTGCATACATCGCTACATTGTCCCTTCCAGTGCTCACAATTGGATTGCCAGTATGGCTATTCTCGACCTCTGTCATTCAAAACACCGTAATTCCTCAACAATCAAATTAGCAACTGGATGACACTAAAGTTTCTCCCCCACCTTCCACTTCGTTTATTTCTCCCTCTCCTTCTTCCTCTTCACTTGGTAAAACTAGTAACACTAAAAACCAAGTAACTGAGAAGAAGAAGAAATGGAAGGAGAAGAACAAGAAGAAGCTAACGGTGAAAGGGGGCAACCATGCATCGTCTGGAAAAAATCCACACACTGCACCATCCAAACCCGAATCTCCATGTGTCATTTGCAACAGAGACCACTATCATCGAGATTGTCCTTACATCCCATGGATCTTGAGAGACTGGTCTCCCTGCTTACACAATCCAGTGTCTTCAACCTCTGTCGATCATGTTGAGAGTACACCGCCAACTAGTGAAAATGAAGGCAATGGACAGAAAGGAAGATCTAAATTTCCTTGTAGGCTATGTGAAGGCAATCATGCCCTCCACCATTGTCCTTTTCTAGACGAAGCTAAAGAGTCTTGGATAACTGTCCTACTTCACTGCAGCGACTTCCACCTGGATACAAGAAACTCTTGCCAAGTCCATCAGTAGTTGAAAATATGACTGACACACCTCTGTTGTCGGTCGAAACGCCTATCATTGGAGATAAACCCTCTAAGTCCACACCGGACCAAAGTCAACAGGTCGAGACAGTAGTCGACCTAGTCTTCTCTTCAGAAGGTCTACCTTCAGATGATATAGTCTCCAAGGAGAATGAGAACGACACCATTCAAATTATTTTTGTTAACACAGAGCTTGATGAACATGGGGGCAATCTACCTGTTCCTTTACCATAAGAAGGAATTTCCCCATTTCAAGAGATTCATCCGGTCGTTTATTCGGTCCCTCCTCCAACCAATCTAGTCATTTCCTTTGATTGGAATCTACTAGCAAGACCCTGCCTTCCATCTAATGTACCATTCCGGATCATAGTACAATCTTACAGAATGATCATGGTGGGCACTATCATAGATGAAGGGGCTTCCGTGAGTATCCTTTCCTCAACTTCTTGGAAAGTGCTTGGTTCGCCATCACTTCTGCCTGAGATTCAAAATTTGTCAAGCTTCAATAAGGGAACTAGTCGACTGTTAGGGGTCCTTCAAAATTTTCCTAAAACTTTGAGAAGGAAAACCATTCATCTGAACGTGATGGTAGTCCAAGGGCCTCTATATTACAATCTACTCCTTGGGCATGACTACATTTATAGCATGGGAGCTATTATTTCCTCATTCTTTTGAGTGATGTGTTTCCCGTATGAAGGCAGAATGGTCCAACTCATTGACCAACTTTCATTCCCTAGTTCAAACATGGCTACTAGTCAAATGCCATCCCTAAATGGTCTTTTTGCACAAGGAATATCTCATCAACCTCCAATCCGTCCACCTGATGATTGCGATTGATTCAGTGAATGTGACGAAACCTAAGGGGCATGCGCCTTGGTCTGCTTCGGTAGGAAAACCCCAGATATAAGATAGGTTTCCACGTAGGATATATGGGATCATTCTGGAATAGGATTCCCTCGTCAAAGGTTATGTGATTGGCAGTGGATCCACACCTTTCACCTTTATCTATTTCGATGGACAGAGCCAAGGAAGTGTTTTGTCTGCAACATGGGCGAAACAACCTTGCTTTAATGCAAGAACTTCCATATGGTAACTCGGAAACTCTACTTTTCTTTATACCTGGGGGCATGCAAACATTTTTTACACAAGTGAAAAGCGACCAGCGTAACTCTAACCCCGTAGTTTTTACTAACTTCAACTACTTAGGAGATTGGTCTGATCCACCATTCACCTTTGCAAGGGTCGACGGCACCGGTAAAGTAAAGGAAATGTTTTGTACAAAAATATCCTACCTAACCTCAGTAGTTCATTAACCCTTAGGATAGTAGTTGGTCATTCCTAACTTGTATACAAAAGGCTCTGGAGCAACGTTTCGCATGGGGCGAGCTCCCTAAAAAATGAACCTACTAATGAGAGACATCCTTAAAAGTCAATTGGAACGAGTAATGTTTCCGCAAAGTTTGAGCTCGTTAAAAAATAAACCTAGCACTGAGCATAGTTTCTAAAGATTCAAGATCATTAAAAAATGAATCCACCTTTCAGTAAATGACCTTTATGATCACATTGCTGTCATCTTTTGAGCCTTGGTTGTGTTCTTAGCATCACCTCCACTTTTTAGCCAATCATACGCCTCCACTTGATTGTTTACCCTTTTAAGGAACTATTGCGATGAGTGATTATGTTAGCCACCTTCTTTACACTGCCATGATTGAAAAGTTCCAAATTTACCTGGAACCAGTTGCTACTCGAAAACATCACTCGTTCCTAAAAAACGAGTCTCTTTTAAGCTCTTTTTAGACTTGTAAAATATGAAAATATTGCCAAGTAATTGGCCTATCTAGCTCGTTAAAGTGATTGGAAGTGCCATCCCTCCTCTATATTTTAATCTTTTTGGACCTGAGGGATCATTACACAAAAAGATCAAAAACTTGTCTTTTTCGGCTCACTAAAGTGATCAAAAAAGTCATCCCGTTCGTATTATTTTATACTTTTTCAGACTTAAGGGATTATACTACAAAAAAGGACTACTAGAGTTTCGTTTTTGTCTCTTTTTAGACTCTCTAAAACTGAACAGGATCGAGTCATATTTGTCGTTAAACTCGTTAAAACAATAGCGACAAACTTGTCCATACAGACAAGAGCGAGTTTCACTGTCGCTAAGCTTGCTAAAACATAGCGACAGGTTTGCCTGAAGGGCAAATTATAGAACAAGCATATGTTATCCTCCTCAAGCTTGACAAAAATAAAGAGGTACTGGTCAGCAATGACTAGGGAAAAAGGGAAGAAAACTTGAAGAACTTCATTAGTAGCATGTCGCTCTTGAACATGACACTTTCACTCCATCACCATGATTGAGTCCGGTTGGGTTATTCCGTTCACCAGTAATATCACCATTGGTCCTCCGTACCATCCATTTTTGGGGTTAACGCTACCAATCCATTTCAGTGTCGCCGATATGTTCAAGAGAAGTTGCTCAGAGAATTCGCCAACCTAGCTAACACCTCATCCACTACAATACCTTGTCGCTCCATTTTTCATGACTACCACCCTGAACCTTGTATCATCAGATTGTTTTCACCTCCACAAAATCATTTGCTCTATTTAGTGTCATAGATGTTGGATTCATTAAGGCCCTCCTACGACGAGTCACTTCTTGTCGACATCAGCTCATTATCCAAGAAGTTGACTTAGGAACAACCCTTTCAGTAGTTTGAAGCTTGCATGCCTCAATGGCAAGTTTCTCACTTCTAGTGATAGGTTTACATCAATGGCCTTCGACTCAAAGATTTAGCGTGGCGTTCAACATCGACTCATGTATTCACACCACGTGAATTGTACTGTAGTACCTCAAGGGTCATTATCATTATCGGTGATTCCTCTCGCGCCTGTTAACAGCTTACATCATTACCTGGTAATCAGGCGATGTCTTTACATGTTCGACACCATAACATCTTTTCACATGGATCGACTTGTACTTTAGGCGAAGATTGAACGAGTTTGAAGACCCTGGATCTAGTTTCATCCATCCGGGTTACGATATATTTAGGAAAATAAAGACATCAAATGTACTCCATAGCTGCACAGATAATCATCCAAGCTAAGGGTTGATGGCTCTAGTAGAATCATCAGTCTACCACATAGAAAATTGTCTGTCCTATGTACATGAAAATGAATTTATAAAGCTGAGCACAAGAATGCCCACCTCATCTAGATCATGAAAATATTATGAAGATGATGTATTGTATTGTATCTTATTACAGGTCACCTTCCAGTTCGAAAAACCTCTGATTCTCATGATAAAGCATTTCACCCGACATCAGAAGATTTATGACCTCATGCTTTAGGGGGCAATTGTTATAGACATATTTGGGCACTGCAACCCCAATCACATATGTTCATAAACCAAGGGCTTCTAAGCCCCTAAAAGTGTTGTTTCATACCCTAAAGGATCAAGGTCAACTGATTACATCATTTCCCAAAAGTTATCCCTGAAAAACTGCTCAGAACTGGTCAAAACTGGACCATACAAACTGCTCTTTGATGAGGGTGCAATACATCTCACCTTCTACACAAAAAGGGTGCGATGCATACTGAAAATCCCTTCTATAGGGTGTGATGAGTGAGAGCAGACAAATGGCAAAGGCAGTTTGTTAGGCGGAAACTCAGAGATTCTTCTAGAAACTGCTCTATGACACTTGCCTCTCTGAATTTGCCCAGGGATGAGTAAGAGATCATGAAATCTCCAAGTGGAACCAAGAACTATCAGTGAAATGACACTAATCAAAATCCCAAAAGCTAACTCAACCCCCTGCAAATATCTATATATGGATCCCTCATCCTAGAGATCCAGAGGCTGGGATTTTGTATTTTGTAAGGAAGTTTTGTTGGTTTCTCTATGAAGCATTGTATTGTTGGGTGATCTAGCTTTTCATGAGGTGAAGAGGGCTTTCATGCTAGGAGGATGGCGCTAGATCAAACAGCTGGGTTGTAATCCTCTCTTCGACTTCTATCAATAATGTTATTTGAGTTTTCCTCCATATACTTGTATAGTTCTAAATTTTGTATTTGTGTATGCATTTGTATGGTTAATGTACATCTAATTCTACATTGTTTATGGTTATAGATCTCTATGCTTTGATGGTATTTTGTTGCTTTGACTCTACAGGTGTTCTTGGAAGCAGGACAAGTGAGAAAGGAGTGGCGAAAGCTCTATCAAGGGAGGGAGGAAACAAGAAAGGAGCCAAGCAAAAGACTAAGGTTGGTGCTCTCTGCTTCTCTCTCATTTATCTCTCATAAAGGAAAACACAAGTTACTTTGAATTGTTTGTTTCTAAGATAGCTACCTATCTTAGTGGGACTAGCAGCTCTGAATAGACACTAGTTTTCCTAGAAACAAGAAGGATTGTTGAATTATTTTCCTAAGTAGCATATCCCATTACCTCCTTGTAGAAAAAAGGAATAATCTTCAAGTGGACATCTGAGTGTTAATATAGTTTTAACCAATTGAAACACTTTCTTACTACTACCCCTATTTGAAGCATTGTAGACCTAGGCAAGGAATATGTTGTCTGCAACGATGCTTGTAAGGAGGGAGTAGGTGAAGTACTAATGAAAGAGGGTAGAGTTACAGAATATGAATCTCAAAAGCTAAAGGAGCATGAGAAAAAATACTTGGCCTATGATCCGAAACTAACTGCAGTAATCCATGCATTAAAAATGTGGCGACATTATTTATTAAGAAATAAATTTTTATTGATGACAAGTCATCATAGTTTAACTAACTATTTTAAAAAACCTACTTTGAATGCTCGAAATGCACATCACGTTTCCTTTATGAGTAAGTTTTATTTTGAAATTAAACGTTTAAAAGGAAAAGAAAATCAGGTAGCAAATGCATTAAGTCGGAATTTAAACTGTGTCTCAGAGATTTCATTCAGTGAAGTTCAAACTAATTTCAAGGAACATATTAAAGAAGCTTCTCAAAGAGATCTTAAACACAATTGTTTATGGCAGCAGGTCCAAAGTCCAAATAATAGTGAACAACAATTAGGATATGAGATAAATAAAGGAAAAATGTTGATTTATCTAGGCAAACATTATGTTCATAATCAACAAAGTATTAAGCAATTAATTCTAGATGAATACCACATAATTCCTTATGCAATTCACTCTATTAGAAACTAATCACTGCATTAAGAAAAGGGTACTTCTGGCCATGTATGAAAAAATAAGTGGCAGATTATTTAGCCCATTGTTTGGAATGCCAGTAGGTAAAAACAGAGCACCAACACCCAACTGGATTACTCCACCCATTGTCTATTCCAGAATGGAACTGGGAGATCATTTCAATTGAATTTATTATAGGCTTACTTAATACCAAGAAGAAAAATGACTCGATAATGGTAGTAATAGATAAATTGAGTAAATTTTCCCATTTTATTCCAGTACAATCTACCTTTAAGATTGTTCAAATTACTATCATAGTTGTGAAAGATATATTTAGACTGCATGGAATACAAAAGGCAATAATTTCAGATAGAGACGTAAAATTTACATCTACGTTCTGGAAAGCATTGTTTGAAGGTTTGGGCACTTATATACATTTTAGCACGACATACCATCCTCAGACAGATGGGAAAACAGAGTGAGTAAACCAAATAATTGAAGATATGCTAAGAATGTATGTAATGCAACAATTGCCTAAGTGTGAAGACTACATACATTTGGTGGAATTCGCTTACAATAAAAGCTATCATGCATCCTTGTGGATGAGCCCACTCAAAGTTTTATATGGTCACATGTGTAGAACACCTTTGAATTAGGGAGGCCGTGAAGATAAATTAATGCTAGGTATCGATATGTTAAAAGAAATGGAGAATGCAATAAAGAAAGTAAGGATGAACTTGAAGGCTGCTTAAGATAGGGAGAAAATTTATGCTGATAAGAAACAAATTTTCTAAAAATTTCAGATTGGGGAACACGTATATGTATAACTGAGGCCCAAGAAAATTACTTTGTAGTGGGGAGGTTGTGCCAAGTTAGCACCCTAGTTTTGTGGTCCTTTTAAAATTTTGGCTCAAATCGAGTCTGTAGCGTATCAACTAGCCTTACCTAGCTATATACATGTGCATAATGTCTTTCATGTTTATGTGTTAAAAAAAATACATATATGATCCCCGCCATATAATCAGTTGGCAAGATATACAGGTAACATATGTAACAATAAGTACATTATAAGTAAATTTTTTATTTACTATTATTGTTTAAATATGGAGGAGAAATTGACAGATTTCTCGATGACTATGTATGTTGGTTGAGACGGATGAAAAATTCATGGTCGAGCCCCTATGCATATCTATTAGAGAGAAGTAACGATGTGTAAGCGAGTTATCATCCAAGTTAAAGTGTAATGGCAACACTTTAGCCCAGAAGAGGCTAGTTGGGAAGATGAAAAAATTATGAAGGAAGCATATCCGAGTTTGTTTGATAGTGTCCAACATCGAGACAATTTTTAATCTAAGGGGTAGAGATGTGACATTTCTTGGTAATTTGTAAATATTAATTACCACAGTAAAAGTCATGATATTATTACTTAGGTTTAGGGAAGTGCAGATGCAAACTGGAATCTTTAAATTTTTGTTTGGTTAATAAATTATGTCATTAAGTTGTGTAGAAGTGGTGAAATCTTGGAAAGAATGCCAATTGTGTCTCACTTGTCAGTTGGGTAGATAGTTATGATTAGGCGGCTACTGCAACAGATTGTCCTTGAGAATTAATTCTCAAAATATGGGAACCAAAAGGGTAATAGGTACTTGAGGTAACCAAACAAGGGAGAAAAAGACGAAGTTGTAACAAACATTGTGTTTTCAATCCCTGTTGAAGGGTGAGATAGATTTATGCAAACTAGATGGATTAAGTCTGGTTAGGACTGGATAGTCACAGAAGAACTAGTTTCATGTTGTTACATACTACCCTGCTTGTGAGAAGAGCAGGGGAGGAGATTTAGTCTGTGACTGATCTCGTGGTTGGGAGGAAACAACATAGCTTTCTGGAAGGTGGAGCAGATACTTGTGCACACTAGCAAGGAAAAAGATAAGTACTATATGGCTAAGTTGTGTAAGTGATAAAGAAGATATATACAAAAATAGTGTGATATAAAAGTTAATGGAAGAGTAATACATAAGTGTGAATATTTTGTATGCAAATCTGTAGGACCTGAGTCCTCCTTCGTAACTCTTATTAATGATTAGTAAGAACAAACCAATTACTATTCCATATGGAACTAGTTGAAGAATAGAATTTGATAATGACTCAAGAAAATAAATAAGTTATCCTAGTTAATTAAAAAAAAGAAGTAGAAAACTAAAATAATGGTAAGTGTTATAGGATTATTTTCAAGGAGCTTAGATAGAAAACCAACAAAGAATTGGGTTAGCCTTCTAGCCTAGCCTAGATAGCGGCTTAGCTAGAAAATAGTTCCATTGTCTCGTATATCAGACAAAGAACGTAGTTGAAAATAAACCTTTAGAAAAATGAGTATTGTAGGCAACATACAATTGTAATCGAAAGTAAGGGTACATAACATATTAACTTACATTAATCAAAATCTATTCTCTATCGAACCCAGAACTATACGAATAATTTACATCTACAAGAAGTATAAGATAATAATAATTGTAACATTAATGAACATGTCAAAGTACAGTCAAAATCGACATTCTTTTACAGTCTTTCTACAAATATCTACTATAGTAGCACTGTTAACAATTATAAATTTTACTGTAAACATATTACAAGCCATAACGTTAAATGACCAACAAAAATCATATGAAAAGAGGGCTTGACCCATACACGATTTTCTCCCATTATTATACATTAATTGGCAGTGAAAATGCAATGTAATAAATAAAATTATATAGTAGGCCACAAGACTAAGAAACCCGAAGTCTAACATATTTGATGCAAGAGTCTAAGCAGCAAATCAGATAAATATATCAGGCTCGAATGACCACTTTGGCATTGTTTTTAACAAAAGAAAAATCCTCTCTCATCATATCATAATGAGCCTCCTGGTAGAAGGTCTGAAAATACCTGGAAAACACAGAAGTAGAACAACCCTTAACATATTTCCTAGTAATTTGACGGTCATAAGTGGAGTAAGAAAGTGGAATACCTACACAGATCATATGAAGGCATTAGAAGGGGGTTCCTTGAACTATAAGAAAACCATAAATACATATAATTGACAAATTTTTGTAGATAGCATGAGATATCAAGGGGAAAATTGAACATAACCATAGAATTTCTAGAGAAGGGTATCGAGGGTTACCTAAAATCGGCTTCCTTCCGCTGGAACCATCAGATTGCCTTCTACGCATGACATCGAGAACCAAGCCACTATTCGACCTTGTTGCACATCAACAAATAGGAACCCAGATGAGAAAAGGAATTTCCTTAAGTTATCACACAACAACAACAAGGAACCTTCAAATTCCTAAGCTACATCTTTAAACTCCGCCATTCTAGACTACCTGAAGTAGTTTCAGTAGGAAAGGGTGGAAAATTACCATGGCAATTATTGCAACCCAGAGAGAGAGAAGCATTCTGAAACCCTATATTGAACAATGTGAATGAACTCTGGGAAACACCAGTCAGGCATGTAGTTACCTTGACCCAGCTTAAGGAAACCTCCACCGTCAGATGAGCATCTACGTCTTGGACCATTGATGAGATCCATCTCCCAAGACAGGGATAGGTATAAGAATTAGAGAATGTTCTCCAAAAGTTTCCACTACATGCATTTACTAGATATTAATGTAACTAAGGGGTCATTCAAGAACGTATATATAAATGTACCAGTGTAATGTTATCAATCAAACGATATGAATAATGTTATCCTAAGTTGAACATAGGTGCATAAAGTCATATGTTTATGTTGTAACATTTCAACAATACTTAATAACTTATGAAATCTATAAGCTAATCTATCTCAAGCATTATCAAACTTGAAAACTTAAAATGGTATTGAGTTAGGTAAAGGCAAATTAATTCTTTAATTTTTCTTTTCTTTTTTTTCTCTATTTTTTATGTTGAGTAATTTTTTTTTTAATTTTTATGTTGAGTAATGTGTTTTCACATAGAAATGTGACACTAGGGGTTTCTTTAACTTTTCACTTTTAATTTTCCCTCTATTTCCAAATTTTTCTTAATCACCCTTTTGAACTTTCAGTCTTTCAACAAAACAATTATTTTATGTTTATTATTCAAGAAAATTTCCACATTTCTCACTAAAACAATTATTATTAAGGGAAATATTTTTATTAAATTATTTTTCAACATTTTTTGTTCAATTTTTTTGTTCATTTTTTTTTTCACTTTCATTTTTTGTTTATAATATTTCTTTTGGCCGTGATCTAACTGATCTATGTTTTGGAGGGTTTTTAGCCACATTTTTTGGTGAAACTTGAAATTAGGAGTTTGTTGGAATGAACCTCTAAATTTTGTACAATCCAAGTGCCCCAAGAATTTTATGAGTGACTAATTCATTTACGCATTTAAAAATATATTTTAAATAACAAATAAGCATTATTTGACAACATATTGTTTGACAAAATTTCAACTAAAAATTCTAAAAGATAGAATAACTTGACAACACGTTTATTTTATTTTCACCTTTATCTTAGTCTCCCTTTAACATTAATATAATTTATTTTAATACAATTATTACTCATATTTTCTTTTCTAAGTAAAGTTAATCTATTAATATGTACCAAAATATGATTACAAAGAGGCACAAGCCTCAGCAGTGCTGAACATTGTCTATCAGAAAATAACTTGACTGCCCCATCGATGGGGAAACCAGCCCGCAAAGGCAAAAAATGCTCAGATACGGGATATCAGTCTTTACAACAGGGAATAACAAAACAAGGGTATTTCCAACATGACAATCATAAACCTAGAGAAGTTCCAACAAAACAAACATAATAGAAAAGAGCGAGTCAACAAAGGCGACCTCAGCTTGCAGATGGGTGGAACCTGGCTACCACGCGGCTTCACTTGAGCTCATCTAGGGCAGGCTCCTCTTCGATGAGGCATGCATATTGATACCAGTCATCCTCCTCCTCCGACATGTCGTTGTGTGGCCCATGAGCAGCTTGGATGCCACTAGAGCTGCCAGCAGCTACATGCGGACCTAGCGTGTTAACCATACTGCCACCTGGTGGTTGCGTGTCTCTAGAACTTCCACTTGCTGCATGTTGACCACCACCCAGAGCCTCGTCATGCAGAGTAGCCATATCCTTGTCCATCGCTTCCTTTCCAGAATCTCATCCATTCCTGAGCCTGCGTGCCTCATATTGTTGTGCTCCAATACTTCCTGAAGTGGCATCTTTCAACTCATTTTCTTCAATGAAAATGATGGTAATGATGGCAGTAATGGTCGGTCTCTTTAGGGTACGCGGAAGCGAAACTCAGTAGAGTGGGGAGCTAGGTGAGGGGGCAGTGGGAAATTGGCAGAGCAGACCGTGACATCTCTTTGGCTAACTCCTGGAAACTGTGCGCGTCCCCATCCACTGCAGGTATTAGGATACCTGCCTGAGACAGACAAAGCTAAGGTGGTAAGGAATTTTAGGGTTAGGGGAGGGGGAGGCAGGTTCAGGGCTCGGCGTGGCCGGAGGGCAGATGCTACCACCTCGACTTCCACCTCTGTGACTTCTCATGCGATGGCGAATATGAGCCATGGCAGAATGCCAAGCCGAGTTTTTAGTGGGAGAGATGGCTGAGGAATTAAGCAGAGGACGAGCAAGGGAGGGCTGGGCAGAGGTCAAATTGCAAAGCCTGGATTGAGAATAGTGATGCCCATTGTCAAGGTCGACACAACTCACTAACCAGCAACGGCTCCTGTGACAGTTCGAGAGCAGGGTGCAGCAGCTTGGGGCGGACAATTAAAATGGAGCAGGGGGGAGGGACAACAGTGTAGCGAGGGGAGTCCATATCTGTGCAAATAATGGCCAGGTCTCGGCCCGAGCACCCATTAAATGCTAGTTGCAGGCGGCCATGAATTCGGCTAAGGCTGACTTGGGAAGGAACGCTGACGGCCATGTGGCTCGTCCTCTCACCGCCTACCAGTCTAATCCTCATTAATACCTTGATTGTCACCCACATCCGGGTAATTATTACTCATGTTTTAATCATCACACTAATCAATTATTTTATTGTTATTATTTTTAGTTTATTAAGCAAACAGTGCTTTTCACATTCTTTTAATAGCAGTTACATTAATATATTTTATTTCAATACAATTATTACTCATCTTTAATCATCACACTAATCAATTATTTTATTGTTATTATTTTTAGTTTATTAAGCAAACACTACTTTCACATTTTTTTAATAGCGGTTAGCAAACTTTATTCTACAAGCAATTTAATAAACACTTAGTCAACTTAATATATAAAATGATTGTTTTACCAGAAATTTAGGGTTATAGTTTCCCAAAAAAAATGTGATTTTCTTATTATTTAAAATATATTTTTGAATGCATAAATAAATTTAACACTTTAAAACCCTCAGAAAACTTAAACTTTACAAATTGAACAACTTAAATTTATAATTTCTGCCCAATTTTAACAAAATTAACGAAACAAAACCAATTTTCTATTAATTAGAGTTTGATAGTTTTCTACTCTATTTGCTCGTGCCATGAAAACGGGCTTAAAAAAACGAACTTTAATCTTATCTAGGCTTTAATATCCTTATAGGCTCTTTTCCAAATATTTTATTTTAAAATAGTTATTGTGTAGTTATTTCAATCCTTTTATATCGAACGGTTATAAATAAATCCAATTTGGCATCCAACTCGTTAGATAACGATTGTGTAGGCGGAAAGGTGTGTGTTACAAAGTTCCACTGGACTTTGGCTATGAAAAAGTCTGATGGTTGCCTTTCCTTTGGATCTTGGAAAATTCCACTGGACTTGGCTTTGAAAAATTGTGAAAAACGTTTGATACTTGGCTTCGCTTTGGACCTTAAAAAATTCCAATGGGTGGTCGGGTGTTGTTTCAATTTTCCAGTGGAGATTACTGATGGAGAATCCATTCGGAAAGCTGAACCCTTCCGTATTGGGCAATATTCTGAGCCGCTGTGATGTTGCTGACATAGCCCGAATGAGATGTACGGGTCGAGCACTGTTTAGTCTGCTCAGAACGCAAGCGACGCGCAAGAAGATCTACGAATGGAAACAGAAAAACAATGAATATGGTTACAGTCTCATAATATTTCAGGCGCAAAATTCAGATGAAATCAGTGTCCAGAGAGCAGTTAGGGCTAGAGAAGTACATGTGATAACAGCAGGGAATGGTGTTGTGATGCTGGAAAATGGCGTGGTTCCCAGAAGACGTCTGGTTGTATATGAAGGACGCAGAGAAGAGTTTAACTTTGCGGAACTGTGGCATCAAGATTCCAAGTTTTCTGCAAATGAATCCTCGGTGCTCAGCTTTATAGCGGCAGGAGAGGTCCTTACAACTGTAAGATTTTTGAGATCCACAGATCTAGATCTGCAAAACAATAAACAAGGTTGCAGGAGAAGGAAGGAAGTGAGTGAGAATTGAGAAAAGAATGAAATCTTTTTATTCTACAATATTGGTTTAGAATATATACATAAAAGCAACTAAGTTAAGCTTAGTTGTGCATGCAATAACTAAAGGTAACTAAAGCTAAGAGTGCTTTATCTTATGTTAATATGTACATGTGCCACATGCAAGCAATAAGTTAACTGGAGCTAATCTAGGTGCATGTACACCAACACAGCTAGTATAAGTGCATGTACACCAACACCCCCCCTTAAGCATAACTTAGGTGAGTGTGATTCAAAATGAATGAGTCCCGACAACACGACCATTTTAGGTACCCGTATACAATGCATAAAAAAAGAGGAAAGAGGGAAAACCCTGTGGGAAGAAAACCTCCCTCAAAAATATAATGCATAAAGGAGTTAAAGAATTAATCCATGATGGTAATAATGCAGGCCTGTGGGATCAATTAAAGTGACTACAGTCTCGTCTAATTTCACCCTGTGTGCCCGTCTTAACTCCCACACGACCCAATTTAATCATGGCGTTTACGAAGGCCGTATTAAACGCTGTTGAACTCTGTGCAAATGTGTTCACTGTGCTCTGTGAGCGTAGGTCTGTAAATAGAACCTGATCAGATGAGAAGAGTCCTTCGCCAGACTGCAAATTCTTGTAATAAACGTTATCGAACTGACGAAGAGTTGTCGGATTCATGTTGATTGCAATTGTCGGATCTACGATCCTCGGACACATCTGTTGCAGTTGGGCGGCATACGAAGAATTCAGAATTGGGTCCACAGCTCTACGAGGACTGAAATTATAGATTCTACTTGCAAATTGGTTGCAGTGAGAAAATCCCACGGTGTGGGCTCCAGAGAGAGCTATCATATCCACATGACGCTGTCTTTTATTCCCACCTGAACAACTTGCAGGTGAAAGATCACCAGAATTCTGCTTTTCCATGACCGCCTTGAGCGCCTCCTTAACGCTGGAAGCGGAGGGGGTTTCGTTCACATCGTTGGGGTCTTGTGAGTCACCACTAGTCACAACTAACAAGTTCTTCACCCTACCACCGAGGGTTGCGATCTCCGCCTTGACTGCCTTGACTGCTCGGAGCCGGAGAGATCTTAGGGTTTTAATGAGATCCGACAGGAGTTCGGGGCGGTCTTCGCAGCACAGGGAAGCGCGTATGACCGACCTACCTTCTTCGTTCGGATCAGGATATTCTAGGCTTACTTCGTCAGCTTCGCTGTGCACCGGGCTTGCCTGCCCTGTGTCGTCCACCATGCGTTTCAGCTCTCTAACATGATCGATGACCTCTACCAGCAAAGAAGCTTTGTCAGTCTTGGTTGGTTGTGTTAGGAAGCAAGCTGCGAAGGGTGGCAAGATGGTTGTTAATCCGTTCACGCCGCCTCCGCTCCGCTTCGCTGTGGCTCTTGGACGCTGCAAGGGCCTTGGCTTCCACGATCTCCTGCGCCGTCATTTTGCTCATTTCCAATGCCGATCTGCTCATCAAGACCGGTTGAAAAAACCGATCGCCGATGGACTTCTGGTCCACAGAAATGAAGTTCGCCAAGCCTGAGGGGACCTGCATCATGTGGCCGCCACGATAATCATAGGAAAATTGTACCGGTGCCCCGCAATTAATGAGGTCTTGGACCCCCGAGAACGAATTAGATGACAAAGAGCCAGCTTCCGAAGCCATGGCCGCCAGAATCTAGTCACGGCCAGGGATCACTTGCGTCTGGAACGGCTCAAGATAATCTTCCGAACTACGTGCAGAAGTATGATTTCGATGTTCAACAAGCGGTGGTCTAACAGGGGTCGCAGGAAGAGACTCATCGTCATCAAAATGCTGGTCTAAAGTTTCATCTGCATACTCATCAATGAGTGGTGATGAAAACTTGGTAACAAGTTCATCTACTGGTGCATGTGAAATATCTTCGTCAAACTTTACAGTCTTTTCTTCATTTGCATGCGTAAGTAGCAAAGTAGAATCAACTTTACTATGACCAAGAGAAAAGAGAAAAGATTGCCATATTTCCTGTTTTCCAAACAATTCTTCCAAAATTTTCCATACCTCATTTGGAGTTGAACATGATTCAACATGAAATAGCAGTTCCGGAGAAATAGATAAACATAGGATGCTGAAGGCCTCGTCCATGCGATTGAAATATCTTGATTTCTCCATTGCCGATGTTGGTTCAACTTCCGTTTCCATGGTTATTCGAAATAAGCCTCTACTTCTGAGATGAAGTTGAATCTTTGGCTTCCATTCGAAATAATTATATGGAGTGAGAATTGCCGATTGTGGAAACTCCAATTTAGACTCCATTCTTTGTTATTGCTTCAATCTTCTGAACCTGCAAATAAAATTGTTTGTGCACTGATTACAAATCCCAATGCTCTGATACCATGTAAGATTTTTGAGATCCACAGATCTAGATCTGAAAAACAATAAACAAGCTTGCAAGAGAAGGAAGGAAGCGAGCAAGAATTGAGAAAAGAATGAAATCCGTTTATTCTACAATATTGGTTTAGAATATATACATAAAAGCAACTAATTTAAGATTAGTTGTGCATGCAATAACTAAAGCTAACTAAAGCTAAGAGTGCTTTATTTTATGTTAATGTGTACATGTGCCACATGCAAGCAATAAGTTAACTAGAGCTAATCTAGGTGCATGTACACCAACAACAACTTTATGGTAATGAAAACCTAGGGACCAGAATGAAAATGGACAGAGCACGAAAAGTTTAGTTTCACAAATCCCTCGCTCAATTTTTCATTCATAATTAGAGGTGACAAGTTCATGAAGATTACGAGTTTGCTGCCACAGTTGCCATTGCCGCTGCGATTCGCATACGATTGCCCTATATGCAGGTTGCCACGGAATTGGTAGATGTAAACTCAAGGAGGCAGACTAATCAGTCGTCGCCTATTTCGTGGGAGACTCGTCACGTGCTTCCTCACGTGGCATTCGAGCTGACTCATGTGTTCGAATGGGGGATTGAATAATATATATGGTGTTTCTGGGCGATAAAAATAATGGTCACATCGATTTAGGGGTCCGGACGATAGAAGATATGAATCCTGAGCGATTACAGTTTGCAGTGTCTCACTGGCACAAACTTACAGGCCCAAAGGGATTCGATAATAATAATAATGATTGTCGCACAATCCTGAGTGGTTGACAAATTTCTTACTGCCTTACATATATGCTACTAATACCAGCTTCCAGTATGATCAGGTACACCTGATATCTTCTCATAGCCGTGACTTGTACATCATCAGAAGAGAAAAATCTGGGAAACGGATTCTTGTGGAGTTGTGGTTGGATGGGGAGAAAATATGGGGAAATCCTGTTCGTTTGATTGCTCAGGCAGCGGGTTATGCATCGCATTTGGGTTCCTTCTGTGTTTGGCGATTAGGTCCGCAGCATTTTGGTGTTGATAGTATTTTGGTTTCGGCCAAACTTCGCGACACTGAAGCAGGAGCTTGGTGGAACGTACAAAGGCGAGGTCCATCCGCTATTCTGGTTAGCAATGGGATGATTAAGGGAATTAATGATGGAACGCGCTTTTCCCTAGTACGACACCTCCAATCAAACTAGAGGCATAGAATCTCATGGAGCAGGCGGACTGTATTCATTATCAGACGCACCGGAATTTCTTCCTCCAACATTTTTGGTAACAATATCTGCAGTTAAATTGAGTCTCATAGCATTTCTGCTTTCATGTTGTTTGTGTTATCACCTTGATTGTGACTTGTAACTAGAGATTTGAGGGTACAGCCAACATCATCGGTTGATTCTAGACGTTAGAGTCTGTATGAGCGCTCAGTAGCGACTTTAATGTTTGATTTTGAATTTGGCATGTCGATAGAATTGTTGACCCAGATTTACAATAAGTTTTGGATTGTATGGCAAAAGTTTGGTTTTAGTTTTATTTGGATGGTCATATCGCTGAGGTAATCTTTTTCATTAGTCAACTAAATCTTAATTTCAGATTTATTTAGATATTATATATATATGTATATATTTTTGGTGAAAATGTATTTATTTTTAAGCTTTTATTTAAGTTTAATTATTAGAGGTTTTAGGAGGTTTTGAAGTCACTGAATTTATTTATTTATGTATTTAAATACACATTTTAAATAGTGAAAAATCTGTTATGTGTGAAAAAATTATTTCCATTTTATTTGTAGTTATATTCTTAGGGTTTTTTTTTTCTTTTATCTTTGTTTCCACATTTATCTTAATCTCTTCTAAGTTACTTTGATTTATTTTATTTTATTATAGTTTTCAATGACATTTACTTTTGACTAGAGGAATGAATAACTTATTTGAGTTGGTAGTCTAGTCTGACGACTACCACTATAACTTCTTGGCATAATCGCCCTATCCCAAGGACTAGTTATAGGTCCATATATAAAGGATTTGAACAAAAGACTTGCCATGCCATCTACCCCCTAGGGCCATTACCAATGTGTAAGAGATCACCACACCTAACCTACTCTAAGATCATTATTATAAAAAAATATAAATAGCTACCAACAAGATTTATTATGATGACTCTTTAAAAACACCTTATTCATCGCATAACTAATATATTTCATCACATTATTGTTTTGGTTGTGTAATTATCCGTTTATAACACCATACATTAATGTTTAGATTAAGTTAGCTAGTATACAATATCTCTTCAGATAATTTATTGTTTAAATTTGTAAATGCACTAAGTGCGATGATGACCATCTTACACCTCTAGCTCATCTTGGAACACACCTGCCATACCTGTCACTCACCTATGCACTATGAAAACTTCTCAAACTCTTTCACTAGTGATTGGCAATGAGTTTGGCGTGACACATGACTTTCTCCTCGACCATCAATCTTTCGCTAGCCGATCGAAAGGTGCCCGATGACAAACTAATGGTTAGGGTAATGAAACCATTGAAGTTCTATTAGTCATTTGGCTCTGGCCAACTCCAAACTGGGCTCTGTATATAATTGGTTTCCGCCTGATCCAATAGGGTTTCAGTCCCTTGAACAATCCTTTGGTAAGCCACACAATCTCATTTATTTGCCAAGATTCATCTTACACTAAATTTTCTTTAATATGGAATGACTCTTTTTCCCATCGACTCCGAGTTGGAACCCACTTGTTGGTGACAGTCCCAGTAAGGAGATGAGTGTACTACAGCTATAATTCTTGTCCAGGTAATTCCTTATGGGTTTTGTTTCGTTTGCACAATACTTAAGTTATTAATCCTGAAATTGAGTCTAACCTTCTTTGTTTTGGGAATGTAGGCTTATCTGCATATTGATTCACACCAGTGGGGGAGCCTCTCAGCATGTCTCCATCTCAGATTCCAAAAATGGTAAGGAGTTTCCTTCACCGCTTTTCCTTCCTCCATTCAAAAGTTGATTCAGTTAAGGGTAACCCTCTTTCTTATCCTACAAATTATCTTAGTGTTTGCTCAACATCCGCTATTTCAACCAGCCACTTTTATATCCTTCTAGGGTTTATAACCCTCGTATGCTCTCGATTGTACCACATTTGAACAAAGTTTGTAGAGTTATAGTTGGAGGGTTTCATTTAGAGTTTCCTCCTCTCCGCCGGCTATAGGTGCCGAGCAGCTTTATCAGTTTATTTGGGAACTGAGATTTATAAATGTAATTAGTGAATATTGTTATATGACCATGACCGTTACACCCTTTGGCGTTACATGCCTTAGATATCGTTGGTTTGTTATAACTATTTTCTTTTATAGCGAATATTATATATGTATATTATTATATATATATATATATTATATATATTTATATATATTATATATATATATATATTGTTGGGTTGTGTTATATTCTTTCCACATAGTTAACAGGGGGTTTGAGGGGTACCCGTAACCCCACTTTATGAGTCCGGGGCAGAGCCTCAGAAAATTTTGGTTTTGGACCCTATGTTAGGTTGGGCGGACCCACCTATGGTTTTGTGCATGATTTTCGCACATGTTTTTTGGACGCGATGGTTTTCGGTGCTTGGTATTGGATGCTTCAGCATGTATAAATATGTATTGTAACATTGAAAGGAACATAATGAAAAATCAAGCTGGTAGTCCCGGTTTTGGGATCCATTGGGAAATCTCTGTGTATATGTGTTTTATGTGTTATGCTCTCGCATTTTTATTTTTCCTGTGATTTAGAATTCGTATGCAGGTAATTTCTGTACGGGGATAAAACCTACATTTGGTATTAGAGTTGTTTTGGCTTCAAGGGGACGCCTTTTTTGCTAAGGGGTTTCGCTCGTGCTTGTGGTAGACCCTGTTCAGTGGGAGATCTGCGAGATCGATTATGGTGGTGAAAGAAGATGGCGAGGAGTGGAAAGATAGAGATTGAGAAGTTCAACGGTCAGAGTTTTGAGTTGTGGAACTCAATATGGAGGATCTGTTGTTGGATAAAGATTAGTGGATCACGGTAGATTCAGGTACTAAACCAACGGGAGTAACCGATGAAGAATGGAAGAAGTTGGATCGGAACACAAAGAGCACAATACGATTGTGTGTCTCAGATTCAGTATTGTTGAATGTATTAGGGGAAGCTATGACGAAGGCTCTGTGGGACAAGTTAGGGACTTTGTACCAATCGAAGTCTCTAGTGAATAAACTATTCCTGCGGAAAAAGCTGTATAACCTGAGGATGAAAGATGGAGACTCGATGATAGAACATCTGAATGCGTTTAATACTGTGGTAAGTCAGTTATCATCTGTTGATATTAAAATTTCAGATGAAGATAAGTGCATCAGACTGTTGTGTTCTCTACCAGATTCGTGGGATATTCTGGTTATTGCAATAGGTAGCAATGCAACTGCTTTGCAGTTTGATGAAATAGTCTCAGCCTCACTAACGGAGGAGATGAGATGGAAAAATATGGATAACCAGAATGGTGATGCCTTGTCTGTACGAGGACAGTCCCAGAACAGAAACAAAAATAAGTCATCGAGTGGGAGATCTAAATCTAGAGGGAGATCTAAATCTCCAGGAAAGCCTATAAAGGTGGTGTGCTGGAAATGTAGAAAGGAAGGGCACTTTAGAAGGGAGTGTAAATCTAAATCTCCTGATAAAGGAAAGGGATCTGATGATGCTCCTTCTGCAGAGGTGAAAACCACCTTAGATGAAGGTGAGGATGTGTACTTAGCTTCTTCAAGTACACATGTAGATCATGAGGCATGGTTAATTGACTTAGGTGCATCCTTTCACTTCACTCCCCATAGAGAGTGGTTCTGCGAGTATGATAAATATGACGGTGGTGATGTCTACTTAGGAGATGATAGGAAGGCTAGAATCATTGGTCGCGGAAAAGTAAAGTTGAAGTTAAAAGGTGGAAGGGTTACAACCCTTCCAGGTGTTCTGCACATTCCTGCATTGGCCAGAAATCTGATTTCTGTAAGCAAGTTGGATGATGCAGGTGTAAAGACAGTGTTCAAGAAGGATACCTGCAAGATGGTTCAAGGAGCACTGGTATTGATGCGGTGTTATAGACATTTTTGGGCACTTCAACCCCAATCATAAATTTCCATAAACTGAGGGCTCCTAAGTCCCTAAAAGTGTTGCTTCACTACCTAAAGGAACATGGTCAGCTGATTACATCATCTCCTAGAAGTTGTCCACTAAAAACTGCTCATAAATGGTCAAAACTGGACCATACTGAAAACCCAGTGCAGAGGGTGTGATGCATATGACCTTCCCAGTGTACAGGGTGTGATGCATATTGAATGGCTCCTCTGTAGGGTGTGATGGTTGGGAATGGACAAATGGAAGGGACAAAATGTGAGGTGGAAGATCATGGAATCTTCCAGAAGCTTCCCCTCTGACACTTGCCTCTCTGTTTTCGACCAGGGATGAGTAAGAGATCATCCTTCTCCAAGTGGAATCAGGAACTATCAGAGAGAGGACACTAATCAAGACCCCAGAAGATGACTCACCTCCCTACAATCATCTATATATGGATCCCTCATCACAGAGATCCAAAGGCTAGAATCTTGTATCTTGTAG